>JASANE010005727.1:0-71177 GCA_030248225.1 Trileptium ribeirensis | reverse complement strand
GCTGCATTTGTCTTCGTTCAGTTACATACTCCTTGGAATGTCGCGAAAAATAACCCAAACGTCATCATCTATTACGGCCTATCTTGGTAACTACGGCCAGAATAATAAGTTTACTGATGTACAGTGGAGGAACCGGTGAATCGTTGTGGGTGTGGCCAAGTCTGATTTTGCGGCTGGACTACGAGGATCAATGTATCAAGACCGTATGATCAGAAAAGCTATTATTTAAACGAAATGGAGAAGGAAGAAACCAACGCACTATAGAGGAACCAAATAAATATATATATATGCTGAAATGATGGTCTTTTTGACAGAATGACTGAAAATATTGATGATATATCACCTTGCCATGCCTAACAGGAACACAGATTGAACCCTTGCCGAAATAAAATGCTTCAAAAATCGGACTTTTGAGAATACATATATGTATTTTCTAGTTTTAACAATATTCAATATAATGGGACCAGGATTAGAGTATAACCAGAAGAAGAGTTCGCTGACATTAGGGTCAAAATGACCCTGAGGAACCAAAGTGAAATGCATGCCATGTCGTTCTCGATATACTAAGCCTAAGCCTTAGCCCAAGCTTAGGTCCACATATGAGACATACACTAAGCCTAAGTCGGGGACTACCGCCCACCGAACCCACGCTCTAAGTTCTTCTTTTTGCTAAAAATATAACATATTGCCCCTCAGAGTTATCGGGGCCGACTTTAGGCTTTGACTTACTGTAACATTAATTGTAACCACTGTCTATCGGCCAAATACATTGCCCGTAGCAACATATTTGGCCTGTTGACGCAGATCCAGCCGTGATGCGGCAAACTAAGTCCCGTGATTGATAGTATATTATATTTAAAATGGTTATATGATGGGATCTGAGTATATTCGAATTACTGGCAGGCCTTCTAGGTGTTGAACGCATTATGAATAGACAAGCAGAACGACCACTGACGACACCCGATGGCGGAAAAACGTTATAGGTTATGTAATAAAAAATGTTTATGGACGAGTTTGCAAATAATTGGAATGAATGAAATTGAATTACTGGACAGGACTGCCGCGCCTAAGTAAAACTCCCAGTCACATATTTCACCGTGCAAGTTGCTTTTTCTGAAATGGTACATATATGATGGGAAAAATTTAAGATTTCGGTGCAGTAGAACAGGACAGAAAACATCCAACTCACACAAGACATTTAATTTGGTGCTTCAAAAGTGGAGATCATCTTTTGGGGAACAACACAAGCAAGTGTGTGTTTACGGTAACGGGAGGCATCCATTGTCGGGGAATTAATTGTTTGGAGCCCGGTTTTACTTATGCGTGGTTCACATTGAAATGTGTGCCCTTCCTCACTGACGATGTCGAGTAAGTGCATACATTTCTTCGTGAACAGAGCAATATTCCCATCTAAAGGCCCTTTGATAACTGTGAAATCTTCGATCCATATTTTGAAAAGATAACCCTTCGACATGTATTTTATACATAGCCTTATGCTTAGGCTTAGGCTTAGGCCTCTTATCAATGCTCGAAGAGAATTAAAATTTACTGCTATTAAATTTCAAAAATTTGTTTTTTATTCCAATTAATTGCGTTATATATGATATTTTCCAAATTGTAAAACACTGTAAAATTGCTGAGTCAAGTTTAACTCAGTTGAGTCGGTCCTAAACCCGGCTTAGTTAACAAGCCACACTCAACCCAGTCGAAGTCAATCATGACTACGAATAACTTAATGCTGACTTGGACTAAAGATGAGGATTAATTCGGGTTTCTGAGTCAAACATTTTTTTGGCTCACACAGCTTTCCAAGAACTCATTCGAAGAAAGACAGTTTGCGACTTTTAATTAATGGAGTTGAATTTGGCTCAGCTTTATTACTAATCTTACATGTATTATCGCCGCGAAATTTACATGTCTAATCTTGATATAGCAGTTATATATATAATGAATAAAATTTTATTTAGAATTATTAAGTTTGTTTTTAGCTTTCAAACGTTTGAAAATGGCTATCGGTGACAGGCCATTACTCCGAGATAATATGCGAACAAAATTTAGCCAAAATGTCGTTTGTTATTATTACTGAATAATTTTAACCTGGTTTTTATCGTAGAATATTTTTATCGTATTGCATAGCTGCGATATGCAGTACTAAAACACAATTTCTATTGCAATATCTATAACTCAAGAACAGATAGGCTGAAGTTCTACAAATGTTTCACCATTAGGCACGATCATTGCCCGGCATATTATTAATGTAAAACATGGTTCTATTTCCTTCTGTTTGCAAGTAGGCAATGTCTATCGTTTTTGTTATGGCAACTTATTATTTCTAGGCTTATTTATTACTCCCAAAATGGATAAATACTTTAATTGTCATAGTGTTTCCCATTTTACTTACCTACAACTATAACCTACATAATCCCACTTTAGTATCACCGACACCTAAAAATGAAATGACATTGGAAGCCCGACGATCTTCAGCCACAGCGTCTAGTAAATTATAACATATATTAGAAGTGTCATCTTAAATTGAAAAAGTCGATACAAGCAATATTCTACTAATGTCATAGAACTGATCGTAGTAAGATTTCACCTAAACCCAATAGCTTTAATTCTTCTTCTAAACCTTTACACTCTAGCTACTTAGTTAATCTATTTCGCGATCTGGTATAGATCTCAAGTATTCTACGTTATTTATTTAGTTACTCAAGGGGTGCAAGAATCATTCACATCCACGGCGTACACATTCGATATTTTATATGAAATATCTCTACAGGAGCTCGGAAACTAATCCAAACGGTCAAGTCTATTTTTATATAGGATTAATCAGGTATGGATAGTGGCAAAAGCAATGAAATATATTCATTAAATGCCTAAAACTTTGTTCAATTGTAATAGTATTCATCAGGGAAGCCCTTTTTCCAAAGCCTACCCCTGATAAAATTGTATATAATGCTTTGTTTGTAGATACAATCCGAATTATTAATCATCTAATGTATATACAAGGCATATGGAGAAATACTGGTAATAAGTTCATTTACTACAATTATCCATATACATTTCTTTTTATCTGTGTGCCACAGTCAATTTTATAGAGGAGCTATTAGTATAGATCTAAAATATTTTATGAATAGTCATATTCAGTTAAGCGTTTTACTCCTGAATTGATTTTTGCATCGTGCAATCTTTGGCAAACAAAATTGGGCACCTAGAATTGAACACGGATCAGATGATCGTAGACGAGGTACGCTATTAAACACTCGAAGCTATTTTGGAGCTGTTACTCGGCTGCTTAAAAAACCAGGCAAAGCAAGCAAATATACATTAACAATGCATGTGAAAAGAAAACACGGTACGACAAACTGGGTTAACACAATGCTTCATAGCATTGCGCCGATAATTTATATGACGACAGCGAGAACTAAAAAAACAAATTTTAGTTCAAAAATCAAATGTGTTGGAACCTTGAATTTTTTGGGACCACATGCGGGTTTGAACCCAAATATTTTTACGTGGACCTAAAAAAATTTTGCTGGACCCAAGCTGGACCCGGTGCAGTATCGGTTTCGGAGACATAGAATTTGCAAATAAATTCTATTACAAATTGCAGGCTTTTAGCCGTTCGTGCTTACATGTGTACATATTCGCTTACTGCTGGTTTAATGGATGGCCCCGTTCTTTATCCTGGCTTGGGACAGGCAGAGAATAATTTATGTGTTTGTAATAATGTAAATTTACATTTCGTGGACCCGAAGTTTTAGGTCTGGACCTCAAAAAAAATTGCTGGACCCAAGCAGGACCTAGGGATCGTTTTGAAAAAGAATCTGGTTGGAACTGTTATGCGGTACAGGGATATATTTAATTGGAAAAAGCTTAAAAAATTATTTCCGGGTGATTAATTATTTGTCAAAATCATATCCACTATGTTAATCTAGCTAAAACATTATCGTCTGTTTCGTAAGCCTTGAAGTATTGAAGCGGCAACAATATTGTTATGAAAAGAGCATCTCAGACTACAGTGTACACTACAGATGCAGCTAGAGAGGTTTCCTCTAAATTTGGCATAAGCCGAATAAATCAAGTATAATTTAGCTTTTCCACGTATATCAGGCGTGTTCACACGCTCAAAACTTTTTGCTCAAATTTTGAGCTCAAAATTTGAACAAAATTTGAAATTGATTTTTAAATTAAAATTGTAAAAGTTTCAAAAATTTGAACTCAAACTTTTTCAGGCAATATATATCATCGATGATTGCCTAAAGGCATATAGGTGAAAAGTTTGAGCAGTGTTCACATGGTGAAACTTCCAAAAATCCAAAAAAGATGCTTTCCAATTTTGATCAAAATTTGAATTTGGTCTGTAAAATTTTCGCATCTATAAATCTAATGCTTCAGCAAATGTTAATACGGAACCTAAAGTTTTATCGCAATTAAGGTAAAACTGAACGAAGTTTTGTTATGCTACAACAAGTGTGGATGCTAATTTTAATTTTAATATTGAATATTATAGATCATTTCATCTGTAGTTGAAATGATTTCCGTGAAGCGAATGTGAAAATACTGGTAACAAAAAAACATGACCGAAAACCATTAGTTACAAACACATTTCGCATTAACAATCTTATGAGAACATTATGTCCCACTATTTGTTTATGTATGCATTTCCTGTATGTTATAAATGGCTACTTTAAAACGCATCTGTGAGTATAAACAAATACTTTGGATCATAGCAATTTATTCATTCTGTAACAGGGGTATGGAACTTGACCAGGAACACTGTAAAGGTAAAATGATGTTCAACTGTTATTCGGGCTAAGCTTAATATTAGGCATACAAAGGCGTATGTGATTACAACCGAGAGTCGTCAGATTGCGCGAAACGCCAACCCCCTGGTACGTGTCCCGAACACGTCCCCTAGCGCCGAAGGCGCCACGTACCTGGCACCATGAAAATTAACGAAAATTGGGACAAACTAGGAAAAACAGGTACAAGTTGTCAAAATAAAGGGCACTATTTGCAAAATCTGAAAAAATTGAGTAAAATCAAAAAATCATAAATTTTTTTAAAATTTCTATATTCTACTCCATGTCCCACCGCACAGCCCCAGGCATCTGCTGCACCCGCGATCTCAGGCTTTATGTATATATTGGACTAAATGTGTAATGACCTAGGCTTTAGGTTATGTCTTCGGATTAAACGCTTAGTATTTTATATATAACCTTGAAATAAAACTCCTTGATTCGTAAACCGATTTCGCAGATGTCACGATTATTTGACTCAGTTGTTAAATGCGGTTCCAACGATATAAAAATTGTACATTTATCGGACCAAAAGTTTTTTTTCGAGAATTTTAGGTACCAAGAGGAGGGATGAACATTTTGTGAAAATTGCTAAAATTTGTTTAAAATTGTCACAAAATGGATAAAATTAAGGCAAAAATGTGAAACATTATGAACCCCAAAAATGGACAACAACTTATCATAAACCTTCCGAAATGAATATGTCCTGAACCAACTCTTCGAGTCGAATGGTATCAAAACTATCTCGGTGGCTTCAACATTGATAAATTTGGTCTCGAAAAAATGAATGACTCTATCGATATTCTTCAGTTGCACTTTTAAAATAAATCTAAGTATTTTTGCAAAGATACAGTCGACATATAACAGCAACGTTTTGTCGTTTCTGGTTTGAAGATAAATTGGCAATTATCTGCATGTCACAGAACTGACACATACGGTAAAAACTTGATAAGAATAAAATACAAGCAACAATTCCAAAGGTATTAAAGCGTTATCGGCTATAAATTAGACACCAAACTCGCCCTATAAATTAGACACCGACGGTGCTCACAGAATTTTGGCAAAAATCAGGAAAACAATTGGGGCAAATCGTCAAAAATCAGGTTTGGACTGGCAAAACCTCAGGGTACAATGGGCAATAATGGGATGAAAATTAGCAAAATTTAAAAAAATTGTTAGTACCGAAAAGTGTCAAAAATCTGTCCCTCTTAAATACTTCCCATTCTCTTTGTATTTGAAATAACATGTGGGTGTTTTCATCAGTGAGCTCAAGAGAAGTGGAACCTATTTTTGAAGAATTAATGCGGCGTTCACGTTATAATGTCCCCAACGTTTGGAACCTATGTACCCCACACAGTGTCAGACACACTGTTGACAACAGGGTGTCTTAGACACCCCCATGTTTTTAATAAATTTTTTCAACGGTAGCTAGTTACGCGTATTACCGCTTACCGACAGTGTCAGGCACACCGTGTCTTCTGGCAGTTTTATTGACAGTGTTCGGAATTATTTGAGCAATGTTCATATGGGCAAGATACAAATATAGAGAATTTAGGAAAAACTCCACAGGACAGTTGACTAATAAACCGCATTAGCTACAGACGGTGTCCGTTATAGTTAATTCGCGCCAAATTGGTAGCTAAGGGTGTGCACGACACTGTCTAGAAAAAATGTAGTAGCTAAGGGTGTGTCGTACACCCTCGGCATTTGTTATACAGTATGGGTGTCACCCTGACTGTCTATATGGTAGGGTCGCGACTACAGGGGGTCAAAAGTTCCAAACAGCGGGGACATTATAACGTGAACGCCGCATAATAGTTGGTATTTTATTATCCAGGGCAAACTCATCGATAAATCCATTCTTTTAGGTTTTCGATATGGGCAACGTGAGAAGAAGAAAATGCGTGCAATGAAAAGCAATAATTTTTAATGATATAGCTAAACTTGGCTGCACCGGGTGGTCTATGAAACAGCGTAAATAACATTGAGTGAGTTTTGTTCGAGATTGATAAAATCCAAAAACAATAATCAAGGCCTGGTGGGCCAGCCAAAAATAGTTGATTCAAAATTCGTTAGTTCCTGCACCGCACCTAGCTGTAACTTTAGCATACGAAGAATTTATCTCCGTTAAACAAAATGGAAATTCTACATTTTCGTTATACCCCAGAATGAAACTTAAAAGTTTCGCTATGACCTTATCATATAGCGCCTTCCTTATCGAGATTCTCCACATAATATACTGGTTTTGTGAGAATCATATCCTGCAAAATACTCAACTATACTGAGCATGGCTAACAGCTTTTACACATTATACGTTCGCAAGCAGCCCATAGCTATCATAGCCAATAGGATTTTTAAAACTTCGTTCCAGCAGAAGCCAAAATGCATGCCTAGAACCATACACATATAAAAGATTTTGCTCCAAGAATGGCAACAATATAGATACTTCAATAAATCTTTGACCTAAACATGCTTTAAATAAAACGAAAATATATTTTTTTAGATTTAAATTTTGAGAACAACCAATTAAAAAGTCAACATGGCGTGTTTTTCGTAATGGCAACAATATAGATACTTCCATAAATCTTTGACCTAAACATGCTTTAAATAAAACGAAAATATATATTTTTTAGATTTAAATTTTGAGAACAACCAATTAAAAAGTCAACATGGCGTGTTTTTCGTAATGGCAACAATATAGATACTTCCATAAATCTTTGACCTAAACATGCTTTAAATAAAACGAAAATATATTTTTTTAGATTTATATTTTGAGAACAACCAATTAAAAAGTCAACATGGCGTGTTTTTCGTAATGGCAACAATATAGATACTTCCATAAATCTTTGACCTAAACATGCTTTAAATAAAACGAAAATATATATTTTTAGATTTAAATTTTGAGAACAACCAATTAAAAAGTCAACATGGCGTGTTTTTCGTAATGGCAACAATATAGATACTTCCATAAATCTTTGACCTAAACATGCTTTAAATAAAACGAAAATATGTATTTTTTTAGATTTAAATTTTGAGAACAACCAATTAAAAAGTCAACATGGCGTGTTTTTCGTAATGGCAACAATATAGATACTTCCATAAATCTTTGACCTAAACATGCTTTAAATAAAACGTAAATATATTTTTTAGATTGAAATTTTGAGAACAACCAATTAAAAAGTCAACATGGCGTGTTTTTCGTAATGGCAACAATATAGATACTTCCATAAATCTTTGACCTAAACATGCTTTAAATAAAACGAAAATATATTTTTTTAGATTTAAATTTTGAGAACAACCAATTAAAAAGTCAACATGGCGTGTTTTTCGTAATGGCAACAATATAGATACTTCCATAAATCTTTGACCTAAACATGCTTTAAATAAAACGAAAATATATATTTTTTAGATTTAAATTTTGAGAACAACCAATTAAAAAGTCAACATGGCGTGTTTTTCGTAATGGCAACAATATAGATACTTCCATAAATCTTTGACCTAAACATGCTTTAAATAAAACGAAAATATATATTTTTTTTAGATTTAAATTTTGAGACAACCAATTAAAAAGTCAACATGGCGTGTTTTTCGTAATGGCAACAATATAGATACTTCCATAAATCTTTGACCTAAACATGCTTTAAATAAAACGAAAATATATATTTTTTTAGATTTAAATTTTGAGAACAACCAATTAAAAAGTCAACATGGCGTGTTTTTCGTAATGGCAACAATATAGATACTTCCATAAATCTTTGACCTAAACATGCTTTAAATAAAACGTAAATATATTTTTTTAGATTAAAATTTTGAGAACAACCAATTAAAAAGTCAACATGGCGTGTTTTTCGTAATGGCAACAATATAGATACTTCCATAAATCTTTGACCTAAACATGCTTTAAATAAAACGAAAATATATTTTTTTAGATTTAAATTTTGAGAACAACCAATTAAAAAGTCAACATGGCGTGTTTTTCGTAATGGCAACAATATAGATACTTCCATAAATCTTTGACCTAAACATGCTTTAAATAAAACGATAATATATATTTTTTTAGATTTAAATTTTGAGAACAACCAATTAAAAAGTCAACATGGCGTGTTTTTCGTAATGGCAACAATATAGATACTTCCATAAATCTTTGACCTAAACATGCTTTAAATAAAACGTAAATATATTTTTTTAGATTAAAATTTTGAGAACAACCAATTAAAAAGTCAACATGGCGTGTTTTTCGTAATGGCAACAATATAGATACTTCCATAAATCTTTGACCAAAACATTCTTTAAATAAAAATTAAATATTTATTTTTTAGTTTTAAATTTTGAGAACAACCAATTAAAAAGTCAACATGGCGTGTTTTTCGTAATGGCAACAATATAGATACTTCCATAAATCTTTGACCTAAACATGCTTTAAATAAAACGAAAATATATATTTTTTTAGATTTAAATTTTGAGAACAACCAATTAAAAAGTCAACATGGCCTGTTTTTCGTAATGGCAACAATATAGATAAACCTTTTTCCATAAATCTTTGACCTAAACATGCTTTAAATAAAACGTAAATATATTTTTTTAAGATTAAAATTTTGAGAACAACTAATAACAAGTCAACATGGCGTGTTTTTCGTAATGGCAACAATATAGATACTTCCATAAATCTTTGACCTAAACATGCTTTAAATAAAACGAAAATATATTTTTTTAGATTTAAATTTTGAGAACAACCAATTAAAAAGTCAACATGGCGTGTTTTTCGTAATGGCAACAATATAGATACTTCCATAAATCTTTGACCTAAACATGCTTTAAATAAAACGAAAATATATATTTTTTTAGATTTAAATTTTGAGAACAACCAATTAAAAAGTCAACATGGTGTGTTTTTCGTGATTATTGATCTATGTGAAAAATCTCAGTAGATTTGGTCATTGTGTCAAACCTCTGAATAAACCCATCAGGTTCAATACTTATTACTGTTTAAAATAACAAGAAGTAAACTAGTATTAAACATGTCGTGTTATCCAATGGTATTCCGGACTTCGCCAAACTCAAGTGAATTGCTAAAATCTTTGGCTATCGTTTTCTTAAAGCGCAAATATTTTTGGTACTGATTATGCTTACAGCTTCTTATCGGCTATTTTGGGTCTTCAAATGTCGCTTAGACTATAATCTGTCAATATTTTCCAACCCTAGTTCACAACACCGCACAATAAATACAAACGCAGCATATTTTGATAAGGTTCGTCTTTGGCGCATTATCACGACTCCAGAAATGCTTCACATCACACAGCTGAGACATTAAAAAGAAAATATACAAATAGAACCATTATATACACGAGGTCCGAAGCCCCTTTTTTGTTTTTCGAATTGGTTGACTATATTTTTCTCTAACATAGTCGTTCATTTTGGTGACTCATAGCTTTGTTGGATGTGCTAATGCTAGCGACACATTCTAGTTCGAAGCTAAATAAATACCTCGGTTGAAGCACAACTCGGCGTAAGAATATCTCATATTGTGGCCATTGCTACAAATCCTAGGGCTATGCACGACATCCGCGCGCTGAACGAATTCAAAGCTGCTCTGTTTATACCGAACTAGCTCGGAAACGACGTGGAAGGTTCAAGATTTGGGGCATTGGTAGATTCCCTGCAGCCATGAAATTGAGTAACCGTGAGAAGCTGTGAGAAGCTAACCGAGAAGAGCCAAATTTAAAGATGAGGTTTGATGAATGACAAAATATAAAACTATACAAAAATAAGAAATGTCGTAAAAAGCAACAAAAATGGTGTCCCGCGGCGAAAATATACATGGATCTTTTATGACAAAAAATGTTGCAGTAATTAAAAAATAGAGCTCGTTATGATGATCGTATAGCTCTTAACGCTATGATACATTTTGAGACTAAAGTTCAAAAATTTAACAAATCTATAAGTGCTTGCTATTATTTTCGCGTAAAGTCCCAACGTTCATCAGTGGAACCTCTTATTGAACAATTACCAAAATATAGCCATTTGGTAATTGCATCTTGTCTAAAAACGCAGAAGCAACATCTTTTTTGTTTTTCGAGTAAAGCTCCGGTTCAGGAATTATGGAGTTTGAGATATGGCACTCTCGTGGTCCCTCGACCCAAAATTCGAAGATTTATTCTACAAAAGGGCGCCCAAAAAGATTCACGTGGGGGTTTTGGACAGGGGAAACTCATTGCCGGTGTTAGTTTTGTGCTAACTCGTGCGGTATGGTGTGGTATCCATATATAGTAAAATCGACGTATGGTATCGAGAGTTGATTGGCTGAGCACGCCAAAGGCGTAGGTGTAACGATCTTTCACTATGCTCTGCAATCTCGATAGAGTTACTACTTTGAAGAAGAATGCTTACGGCGCCCACTCCCAAACCATCGAAAAAACGAAACCCATCATAGTACAGTCTAGAACACAGTGTTGGGCAACATAATATGTATAGCAAGAAAAATAGCATTATACAGGGATGCCGTACGCCACTACAAAGTGAGGGGCAGGTGAATAGGGGCACCGGCTAACCCGATTATCGGAAACTGCGGCCCCCACATAATGCGCCTCTGGGATGATGTCAAGTTTTCTTCTCTAACTGTTGGCGGAAGCTTGACATGAGTATCACAGGACAAAAATTTAGAGATTTGATCCCAGCCTAAGCTTAGGCTTTTAGGGACAAAACTTTATACGATCACCCCAGGGGAAAAACTTTACATAATTCAAAAATTATTCATTCATGTTGGCTTTATCTCCAGGACAAAACCCACAATTCAGATGGGGTATTTATTAACTTTTTGTGTCAGGAATAATTATTGAACAAAAATTGATTAATAAACGTAGCAGCAGACAGTTGTGTTATAAAATTTACAAATCTGCAGCCGGAGATAAAGCGCAAAATAGTAATTGCCTTTGTATACGTGGATCGCATAAACCAAAATCTGGGGTAGTCCGGGCGCACTGAGAACCACCTTTCCAACACCCGTGGCATAAAGATTAATTTCTGTTCAACACTTTTAATTTCGTCTTGAATTTTGGATCTTTTAAAAGAACTGCTCAAAACTTTGCAAATTACTAATATTTTTAATATTGGCTAACGGGAATTTAAACATGTGACCATAAAAATAATTATAAGATTAGTGATATACGTTTCTCGAGGATACGATGCGTATTTTACGCTGTTGTGCTCATTAGCTGTTTCAAATCATCGGTGTTTATTAATACCAAACTACATATACACAACTCTAAAACGTGGACGCATGGCTACTCCATGCTCAAAGGTTTATTCTGAGATTTCAAATTGAGTTTACTGAACCCTTCAGAGCATCTGAACATCTTTGTGTTCTAGTATTAGCTCGTTGAAACATCATTTTGAACTAATATTTTAAGATTTACAACGTAACATTACAACTCATGTCTAAGTTAGAGTTCCAGTAAGATCAAGAGTGGTTTAAATATTTCTTTTGCATTTTAATGTTGAATTTATTTGCGAAGACTTACAGGATAATACTCGATTGAAAATGTTACAAACCACCGATTGTTTATAACAAATATTACAAACACCTGGTCGTTTATAATATTTGTTATGGGCGATCGATCGTTTATAACTTTTGTTATAAACAATCGATCGTCCTTAGACAAATATTACAAACACCTCGTCGCTTGTAATTTCGGTTACGGACGATCGGTCGTCTATAACAAATGTTATAAACAACCGATCGTCCATAGCAAATATTACAAACACTTCGTCGTTTGTAATATTTGTTACGGACGACGAATCGTCTGTAACCAAATTTATAGACGCCTTGTCGTCTATAACCTGACATGCGGACGATCGATCGTTTGTAACAAGGTATGGACGACGCATCGTTTGTAACATAAATTTTCCAGTCGCTGTACGCATTATTCTGTGAACCAGAATTAAGCCAGTGAGGTGGGAGGAAGGGGAATCTCGTCAAAAGGACACATCGCACACCTGAGACATTAAAATGAAAATATACAAATAGAACCATTATATACACGAGGTCCGAAGCCCCAGTGGGGATAACAGGTTTTTCTGAGAACCTTCGGTATCTCCAGCGGGATAAGCCAGTGAGGTGGGAGGCAGGGGAATGTCGTCAAAAGGACACACCGCACACCTGAGACATTAAAATGAAAATATACAAATAGAACCATTATATACACGAGGTCCGAAGCCCCAGTGGGGATAACAGGTGTTTCTGGGAACCTTCGGTCTCTCCAGCGGGGTAAGCCAGTGAGGTGGGAGGAAGGGGAATGTCGTCAAAAGGACACACCGCAAAGCCGAGACATTAAAATGAAAATATACAAATAGAACCATTATATACACGAGGTCCGAAGCCCCAGTGGGGATAACAGGTGTTTCTGGGAACCTTCGGTCTCTTCAGCGGGATAAGCCAGTGAGGTGGGAAGAAGGGGAATGTCGTCAAAAGGACACATCGCACACCTGAGACATTAAAATGAAAATATACAAATAGAGCCATTATATACACGAGGTCCGAAGCCCCAGTGGGGATAACAGGTGTTTCTGGGAACCTTCGGTCTCTCCGGCGAGATAAGCCAGTGAGGTGGGAAGAAGGGGAATGTCGTCAAAAGGACACATCGCACAGCCGAGACATTAGAATGAAAATATACAAATAGAACCATTATATACACGAGGTCCGAAGCCCCAGTGGGATAACAGGTGTTTCTGGGAACATTCGGTCTCTCCAGCGGGATAAGCCAGTGGGATGGGGGGAAGGGGAATGTCGTCAAAAGGACACACCTCACATCCGAGACATTAAAATGAAAATATGCAAATAGAACCATTATATACACGAGGTCCGAAGCCCCAGTGGGGATAACAGGTGTTTTTGGGAACCTTCGGTCTCTCCAGCGGGATAAGCCAGTGAGGGGCGAGGAACAGGAATGTCGTCAAAAGGACACACCGCACAGCTGCGACATTAAAATGGAAACATACAAATAGAACCATTATATACACGAGGTCCGAAGCTCCAGTGGGGATAACAGGTGTTTTTGGCAACCTTCGGTTTCTCCAACGGAATAAGCCAGTGAGGGGAGGAAGGGGAATGTCGTCAAAAGGACACACCGCACAGGTGAGACATTAAAATGAAAATATACAAATAGAGTCATTATATACACGAGGTCCGAAGCCCCAGTGGGGATAACAGGTGTTTTTGGGAACCTTCGGTCTCTCCAGCGAGATAAGCCAGTGAGACGGGAGAAAGGGGAGGTCACCACGAGGGATAATTGTTCTAATACTATAGGGACTAAAAATTATTTTAGGTATTGCAATTTACCTTCGATTGTTGCCAATTTTTTTCCAATTTTTTAGCAATTTTCTCGATTATATGCAATTTTTTTCCATTTTTGTTAATTTTTCCCCACTCTTTGCACAATTTTGCCAATGTTTTAGTGAGGTAGGTGGAGCCTCAGCTGATCTCGCTACCTTTCATAGGCGGATCGACGTCGCCCCTAGAGGGTCCGAGCGTCGCCCCATGAGCATGTGTGAGTAGAACATACATGCACAAGGTCTGTAGTCCCACGGATTAACACAGCGGTTGCTTGACGGGAGAGCTGAGTGCAGCCAGTCAACGGGGAGTCGACAGGGTGGGGGTTAACATATGGAACTTTTTTTATCTCTATACCATATCGAAATTCCAATGCAATTAGTTAAACATTCGATATGACACACAGGAAAGATGTCAACCGGCGTGCAATAAAAACAGCGCAAATTTAAGTTTAATCGTTTAATTCGGAAACATTTATAAATAAAAAATGAAATTAATTAATGTCGTAATGGTTAATGGCTAAATGACGGATTTATAGAAAGAAACCGGAGTCACTCCTCAGGGCAACACAGCATCCATAAGTTGATCCGCCTACTTCCCCAAGGGACCAAGTCTCGCCATGCAAAACAGCAAAATTTTAAAGGAATAGCTAACGAATGTCAAAAAAGACGATGTAAGCAATTTAGGGTTTGATTGCCTACGTCCCCAGGATCCCGCCTCCCTTCCATACCGTTGCCGCTCCCTTGTCAGTCGAAAGCAGGCAGCATTCAGTTTCGGCTCGAGCCGACGCCATTCGCGCCACATTACCTAGAATCTTGTGAGAGTGACGAGAAAGAGGAACTTTTTATAAAAAATGTGCGAGCAGCCGGCCCCCATTCTGCTCGAATGGTTTATAGGCCTTGCGGAACAAGTTCACACATGAACCAATGCTATTCAATCGAGAATTGATGAAATCGAACATCGGACCGACGTTGAGATACTTCGGATTTTGGATTGGTGGGTTGACCACCACATGCTCTATTGGATGACGTTGATGCTGTTCAATAAATTACGTTTTCGAGTTCCACCCATTACAGTTCGTATAAGCCGCGGTCCATTTGAGCATCGTTTAAGCCGCACGAGAGGATGACGACTTTATAGTCCTCGAATCTAATGCCCTTCTAATTAACACCGGTGACATCGTGGCAGAAGCCTCTGCCCAGGACGAAGAATTTCCCCCATTGATATTCTGGAGATAGCGTCCTTGTCTATCGTCCATATAGACCGCCGTTTAGTCGTATGCGGGGTTTCTTGAAAGGTTCAGCCTAGCTTGTAGTCGTATGAGGAACCGATTCGGAAATCGTAGCATCCGCTCAGATGTCGCTCAAGAACGAATTTCAGAGCCTGATCAAACAGATTGGGTTTGGCGAATTGAGAACGCCTGAATAACGGGAATAACAGCTTTGCGGGTCGATTTATTAGCTTCCAGTTGGGTAAGCGAAGTATTGTGGAACATACAATATTGGCAATATTGTCATGACTGTGTTTTTGAGGAAACAATAAAGCCTAATTTCTAAAATTTTCAGGCAGGTAGGCATCCTTGACTAGAATTGTCAAACCCTCAAACGGGTTGGAGTGGTATAGTCGCTGTATTCTCCGTTCCGATTCGCGTAGAGCTTAAATATAATGACCCTGAAAATGTTTCCAAATATTATGTAAAATAGATAGAATGCGCCGCCACCTTAAAATGAGGTCATTGAACGGCTTTCTGCGGCAACAAGAACAGCTGATAAAGTTGGCAACCCTGCACGGGGTCCTATCAAAAATGGGATGGGGTAGGCACCGGTTCAGAAATCCACGTTAGTTCGAGAATTGACACAGCTGCAGGATTCCACTACGACAGTCTGACGCTCAAAGTAACACACTGCCGGTCTAATGATCACTTCAGCGGCATCTTGAAAACGCCTACCAGTCTTTCATAAAACCCATCCATTGAGTGTGCAAATTCTGTTATAAAGTCTCATTGCACGCGCTGGGACGAAGTAAACTGCTGGACATCAGGATCCTTCAGAGTATTTCGCCACCTGAAACGGAAAACCTATCCTCTGAAATAAAATTTTTCGCGTTATGCATCATTTACTTTTTAAGATGTGTGCAGCAGGGTTGGATTTTGTCACAGTCTGTCGCGCCTCTAAAGCCATGCTTGGCTAACCGCGATTGGTCGGTGAGTCGTTTTTTTGAGCAGAGCCAGAGCCTAGAAACATATTAGCTTATAGTAAAGCGAGGCTGATAAATTTCCACACAGGCCGGAATCGGCTCTAAAGGCTAGATATATATGATGACAATTAAAAATCGCGAAAAAAATGGGAATTGGTGATACATATGATCATATATTCATAAAACATCCTTGCAGTACAATAGCATAATTTTCATCTATGACAGAGCGTGTTTTACGTAGCCACTAGGCTGGCTTGTACAAAGCCTTTAAACAAATATTTTGAAAATAGCGATATCTACATATTTATTTTACCTGCATTATATGTGTTTTACTTTAATCACTACACATTTTCCTATTTTAGGCCTACAGCTAAATATTTTCCTTGCGACACAATCTGCTAAGCTGAATGTAATAAATTTTTCTTTCAGTAGTCCGGACCGGCTATCAAACCCTGAAATATAGCCACTCCCAGCTCGTTCAAACATACTAGCATATATTAGCTATTTATTTTATTTATGAAGGGTCGGATGTGGCTGTGCCTTTTTGTCGCGAGCTGGAATTGTCTCTGTGACAGAATTCAGCCCTAGGTGCACACATCTTAAGCTAAATGATGCATTATCAAATATGATCCGAGCAGGTGCTCCGTAGATGGCAACGAAACGCCTGAAGCATCACAAGAAATCCGCCGTGTATAGGCTTGATATGACTTCAATATGAACCGCTCGCCCAACGGTACAAGTAAATAGGCAAATCTAAGTCTTTTTCCGGTCATCGGACTGTGGATCGCGAATCACCAATGGCCCCAAATAGTTCACGTCAACAGTTTTGAATGGAGTTTGTCGGTTGACGCGATAATCCAGCAATAGCGAAAGTTGGAGTGTTTCGAAAGCTGTATTACGCATCAGGCGACACAAGTAACAGGATTGTAACATTCGCTTAAGTGATTTATGCCGTGGGTGATCTAAAACTAGTATCGGAGTTGGGAAGCGTATGTGGGACTCCGGCATGAAACAAGCGTTTATGGCAGTGGAGCATGATTTGCGTCATGCGGTAAAACCGATCGCGACAGTCTGCCACCGCAACGAAAAATATTTCCCTGTGGGGTCAACGAACAAATCCAGCTGACGTGATACAAGATGATCATGTGACGATTTTAATGTATCATTTAGCTTAAGATGTGCACAGCAGGGCCGGATTTTGTCACAGTCTGCCGCGAGTTAGCTAGTGTGACATTTTGGGACGAGTCAGACCCTACAAATATATTTAGCTAATAGTAAAGTATGATTGATAAATTGTCACATGGGCTGGAACGGCTATAAAAGCCAGAAATACATGACGACAATGGAAAATCGTTAAAAAATGAAAATTAATGACAGTTATGGCCATATATTCGTAAAACATCGTTCCAGTTACAACAACATATTTTCATGCATGAAACAGCATGTTTTACATAGCTACTAGGTTGGCTTGTAAAATGCGTTTAAACAAAAATTTTGGTAAAATAGCGGTATTTACTTAGTTATTTTGCCTGTATTGATGCGCTTTGCTTTTAATTACTACTAATCTTGACTTTTTTGGGCCTAGAGCTAAATATTTTCGATGTAACACAACCTGCTAAACTGGATGTAATAAAACTTTTTTCAGTAGCCCATCTCAGCTATCAAACTCTGAGACATAGCCACTGCCGGCCCGTACAAACGTACTAGTACAGCTTAGCTATTTATTTTATTTATGAAGGCCGGATGTGACTGTGCGTTTTTGTATCTAGCCAGAATTGGCTCCGTGACAGAATCCGGCACTAGGTGCACACATCTTAAGGTAAGTGATGCATAAACCAGTTGAAAAATAGAGTTCTTGAGTTGACTGAACCAAAGTCAATTCGGCTGCAACTAACTCTGCTGGAACTAACGGTCCCTCTATCCGGTGTCGATGGCGCGCATTGTTTATAAATCTATTTATCCATGCTGTAACTCGCAACAACCGTACCAAGCTGGAATACCAATCGCCATCAAGAACTTCAGGAATAACTGCAGTAGCTATGACCGCCGTTTCCGATTCCGTGGATTCGACGGCTTGTTGAACCACATGAGGAATATCTTGTCATCTGAGCCTAATATAAACAATCTTGGCCATTCGTGCGGCATACCAGCGATTCATTCCGGACCTGCCACCATTTCCCACTGACAACAATGTCTTGGAAACTGCATCCGTGAGACGATAAATTCGACAGCCGCTGGATTTTCTTCGGTGGAAACATATTGATATCGGACATCTTGATGGGCTGTGAATTCGCGGACTCGATTACGGACAAACGTAGTTTAAACGGACTTCTGTGCATTCCAATAACAAGCATTGGGAATCCGACCACAAAAATTTCGTCGAAATCAGAATTCGAAATTGCTTTTCGACAAACCTTAGCAGCCGACTTCCGTTGGAAGCTGCCATCAGCTCGAGTCTGGGAATGGATAGCTTCTTCAAAGGAGCGACTCGTCACTTGGCAAAGACTAGGATTGAGAAAAAAATTTCCTCGGTTGTGCACCGAAGGTAAATGACCGCGGAATAGGCTTTTGCTGATGCATCACAAAATCAGTATGGTTGGATATCAGTACCTGTGATCTTTTGGAGATTCTACAATTAACAGGGAAATGGATGAGTCGATATCTTTTTGTAGTTTTAAGATACAACCATGCCATTGGGAAACATGACCTTGTGTAAAGGGTCGTCCCATGAAAACTTGTCGTACCACAGCTTTTTGATAAGTATTTTGGCTGCAACAGTCACCGCAGAGAAAAAACAGCAGGAGTCGAACACTTTGGCTAAAAATTTGAGCATCAACGTTTTATGGTCACTGGATCCGCGCGCAACTGGAAAGGAGGCGCATGACAACATATCCGTGTCTACGTCCCAGTGTAAACCAAAACCCTTGGTTGCGGAGCTCTTGCCGGGATCTTCGGGCTTCACGAAATCTGCCAACCTTTTGTTGCTGGTGCACCACTCTTTGAGATTCATCGAAGCACTGTCAAATGACTCCTTTGCCTCTTGGTATTTCAGTTTAGCTGCGACAGTGGTATTGGCACCGAAGATGACGTTATCAACATATATGTTGCCTTGGAGAACGGTAGAGACAGACAATTGCGATCGTTCGAGATGATGAACTATTGTCAGGGCTGGGAGAAAAGGACTCGATATAACTCCAAATGGCACTCGGCGGAACCTATAAACTACAAGGTTGTCATTGGTTGCATGTTTCTTTTGATCAGCTACCCAAAGAAAAAGTGTGACATCGCGGCAACATTCCTGAAGATCAACCTTCAAAAACGCCTTTTCAATTTCACTGGTCATAGCAGCCGTCGGTAGGCGAAGCCGGAACAATTCGCAAAGATCGCCGAGCATCACGGTCCACGGAACAAACAATCATTCAAGTTGGGGCTGTCCCTTAACGTTTTGGCCGACGCACCATACACTATGCGTAACGTTGTCGTCGCCTTGTCCGAACGGATAACGCAGTGATGAGGGATACAGTGGATGCGATTACTGCTCGCGTCAAATGGTGCTCGTTCGATGATCGTACGGTCTTCTTGATCCTTCAGAGTTTGGTCATGCTGATCAAAGAGGGATTTGTCCATACATATTCGTCGCAGCAGCGATCCCAAGCAGCCGCACGCCAGTTTATAATTTGTGGGAAAATCTGGGGCATCCGGTTTTCACGACCACTGGACTCGGTATCGGGTGTTTACACGCTTCACGGTGCCATTAAAGATTTTCAATGCAGTTTCGTCCTCATTTGTCTCAAGTGGTTGCTTCACCCCGATGTCTTCTAGATTCCAAAATGGTTCGATCAGAGCAACATCGTTTCTGTCATATGGGGTCACTTGCGGTTCCTTTAAAAGCAACAGCGCTGATACAATGTTGTGCAAAGCTGTCGTAGCGACAGGCCAGTTGGAATATACCCAAAGAGTACCTGCAAGAAAACAAGATTACCGGGGCCGTTGATTCTTTCGCATCCACTGAAATCGAAGCAGTAATCTTTTCCGTCAAGAATATCAAGGTCGACTAATTGCGGAGAAGCAGCTATGGGCTAGGCCAAAACCTTGCCATTGATTTCTGGATGCTTCTTCACATCAATGGGGTGTTTGTATACCGGACACCAAATAACTGGAACTACATTTGCTAAAATAGTTCTCATACTTCCGAACTCAATTAGCTTGTAATTACTGGTTTTAAGATTGCGCGCTCCGAAACATGCAGCAGAAATTAATTCTTCTTTCAACGCATGGGTTTTGCCAACTTTTAAGTTACGATGGTCCGCGAGCAACCAGTATCAAAAAGTAAACAAGCCTGTTCCGTACACGGACATGGACACTAACGCCGTCTGCAGAATGACGGTTACACCATGAGACAGAAGCGTACTATTGACAAAAGTACCTGGAGGGCTGCGCTGTTCCGCAAGTGCAAGGAATACATCAGGAAGTGGTGGGGTGACATTGGTACCAAGCCAAATTTAACCGGACATAAACTAAGATGATGCCGTAATATTTCGCAGTGCACACAAGTCCGCTTATTGGGACACTCATTCTGCATGTGGTCGTTTCTCATGCAAGAGAAGCACATCCCGCGAGCCTGACGTTTACTAGAGGTCAGATCAGAAAATTTACGGTACTAATCGCTAATGGCTCGTTTACGTTAAATTTGTGTGCGTCGTGGCTTAGCTATGTCCTAATACGGGGCGGTGACTGTCAGCATGTTCGCGTAATAACGAAGCTACTACAACGGACATATGCGACAGTCTGCCGTGACTACGTGGATAATTTTATCACTCAGCGCTGACTATGTAATATGTCTTTAATAGCACAAAAAGACAGTATAGCATATCGGTCGTATGTATCTCAATGTATAAAGATGTTATGGGGCAAATTTTGGCAGTTGTCCAACGCTGTATATCTAAATTTGGCAGCTGTCCAGTTAAGAAAATTCAAGTTTCGGAAGCTGCCAAACGTTGTAAATTTAAATGTTGGCAACTCTTCAGCGTTGGAAATTCAAATTTTGACAGCTGTCCAACGCTGTAAAAGTTTTGGGAGCTGTCCAACGCTGCAAATTTAAATTTTGGCAGTTGTCCAGTGCGGGAAATTATAATTTTGGCGACTGTCCAACGCTGTAAATTTAAATTTTGGCAGTTATCCAGCGCGGAAAATTCAAATTTTGGCAGCTGTCCAACGCGGGAAATTCAAATTTTAGCAACTGTCAACGCTGTAAATTTAAATTTTGGCAACAGTCCGACGTGGGAAATTCAAATTTTGGCAACTGTCCAACGCTGTATATTTAAATTTTGGCTACTGTCCAACGCTGTAATGGCTCGTTTACGTTAATTTGTGTGCGCCGTGGCTTAGCTATGTCCTAATAGCGGGCGGTGACTGTCAGCATGTCCGCGTAACAACGTAGCTACTACAACGGACATATGCGACAGTCTGCCGTGACTGTGTGGATTTTTTATCAGTCAGCGCTGACTATGTAATATGTCCTTAATAGCTCAAACAGACAAGTAGCATATAGATCGTACATATCTCAATGTATAAACGATGTTATGGGGCAACTTTTGGCAGCTTTCCAACGCTGCAAATTAAAATTTTGGCAGCTGTGCAGCGCAGCAAATTCAAATTTTGGCAGTTGTCCAGCACGGGAAATCCAAATTTGGCAGCTGTCCAACGCTGTAAATTTAAATTTTGGCAGCTGTCCAGCGTCGGGAATTCAAATATTAGCAGCTGTCGAATGCCTTAAATTTAAATTTTGGTGGCTGTACAACGCTGGATATTTAAATTTTGGCAATTGTCCATTTCGGGATATTCAAATTTTGGCAGTTGTCCAGCACGGGAAATTCAAATTTCGGCAGTTGTCCAGTGCGAGAAATTCAAATTTTGGCAGCTGTCTAACGCTGTAAATTCAAATTTTGGCAGCTATCCAGCGTGGGAACTTCATTTCGGCAGACGTCCAATGCGGGAAATTCAAGTTTTCGCAGTTTGTCAAGCGCGGAAATTCAAATTTTGACAGCTGTCTAACGCTGTAAATTCAAATTTGGCAGTTATCCAGCGTATGGAAATTCAATTTTAGCAGTCGTCTAATGCAGGAAATTTAAATTTTGGCAGCTGCCCAGCGCGAAAACTGTATGCCGAGACACATGTATTTGTCCAGTCTAGTCGGTCATGCCGCCCAGCTTATCAAGCGTAGTTAGCAAATTAAATGCGGGCAAAACAAATAGTCTGCCATGGCTATTGATTGTCGCAAGTAGCAAAACTAGACTGTTGAGACATAGCAAAGTCACGGCGCACACAAATTAACGTAAACGAGCTATAAAGTGTTCATTGTGGAAAAAACAGCAAGCCGGACATTTTGTTGGTTTTCAGCATTGCTTGCTCCACGCAGTGTGGCTGAAGTGCCCACAATTTTTTCTAGCGACCATTTATGGCGACTTCTCTTCTCCCGGTGGACATGAAGGTACGCTGACTCTTGTCCCACGCATGAATTTCCTGGCGCAACAACACACGGACACTTTACAGCCACCAAGGCTAGGGCTCATTTTGGGGATTAAGTTCCATTTTGACGTAGGTTGGCATCTTCTACAGGATTGTGGGGTAAAACCTGCACAAGGGCGATCAGACTGCTAATGCGTTTCTCACATTCATCATATGTAGTCAGCTGCTGATCCTTTTTGTGGTTTGCATCAGGAAGGGCCATCATTACTTCCAACTATTAAGAAAAACTGTCAACTGCTTATTGCCGAATCGATCAGAGAGTGCTTTCTACTGCGGTCTGGTAGTTATCCGACGTCAGCTTGTAGCCGTTCACCAAACGAAGAGCATCGCTACTTATAAAAGATCGCAAATATTTAAATTTGTTGACATCCGACAGCTCGCTGTTGACTTGGACAGTACTTGAACAGCCTTCCGACAACTCGGACCAATCCAAAAGATTGTCATGAAACTTCGTCGGTTCGAGTTTTGGAAATTTCACTGATTAAAACATACTGTCACTACCTTGGACCCTACGGGCGATGGATTGATTATCCGGTAAATCTCTGGGAATTATGCTGCGAAACCTTAACCGTCAACAGCGATACTGCTTCTATCGCATCATTCATATCAGCAGCACCCTGTATTTCTTTGGTGTTATCCTCCATTGAGGGAAAGTTACGTACAATTTTATCGTCAAGATTAGTAAGCTGTGATCGGTAATCTGCTAGCTTACCAACTATGGCTTCTTCGCTTAATAAACCGTCTGAGCTGTTGACAATGCCTATGCTAGTTGCTTTAATATTTTTTTATTTGCGGTCAACCTCACAGCTTGCCTCTGCCGTTTACGAAAAAATGAGTTTGCGCAGCCATTTCTAATTATATATAAAACAACAAATATATAAGCCACTTGTTTATGTCGCTACTAATTAGTTAAAAAAACAGTTAAAATAGATATGGTTTAACGTGTTGGTAAATCTTTACATGCCATAACATGCCGCGAAATACCACAGCTTGGCGAAAAAATCTGTTTAGTTTCCGATCTAGGATGGAAGACAATTTATGCCGTCCAGAAAGCCCATAGCTTTAATGTAACTGAGCCTTGACACAGGCTTACATGCAAAGTAATTCGTAGATATCAATTGAGCTGCTGAGGCTTATTAAGGCTTTCGTACGAAATATGTAGGGTCGTAACTCTAGCGAACACAGATCAAAAGTAGCCTTATAGTCCAAAAGTCGGTTCGAATCAACTGACGAAGGACCATATACCGATTCGAATGCAATGGGTAAACACTCGATAACGCACGGAGAAGATGTCAACCGCCGGTGATTCAAAAACAGTGTAAAATATACGATTAATCGTTTAAAATTCGAAACATTTATAAACAAAAAAATGAAATTAACTAATGTCGTAACGGTTAATGGCTAAATGACGGATATACATAAAGACACCGGAGTCACTCCTAAGTACAACACAGCTTCCATAAGCTGAGATGCCTACATCCCCAAACGCACAAGTCTCGCCATGCATTAAACTCTGAACCCCAAAACCCCACAAAATTTTGAAACCAGAGGAAGGGAGTGGGTCCAGTGTAATTTTTTGCCCTATAACTCTACTTTGCTAATAGGCGCAATTGCCAAACCCATCGGGGGAAACTTGGCAAAAATCGAGGGAAAATTATACAACATTTTACCTCAAGATGTGTGCGCCTGGGCCGGATTTTTTCACAGTCTGCCGCGGCACTAAAAGTATGCTTGGCTAGCCACGATTAGCTTTTGATTGATAAATTGACACAGGGGCCGGAATTGTCTTAAAAGCCGAATATATATGACGACAATGGAAAATAGCGTAAAAAGAAATTGGTGATATATAAGGTCATGTATTCGTAAAACATCTTTCCATTTACAACAGCATAATTTTCATGCATGAAAATAGAGCTACAGAGCTACTAGGTTGGCTGGTAAAAGACGCTTAAACAAAAATTTCGAAAACGAGATGTTTAGGTATTAATTCTGCCTGCATTTATGCGTCTTGCTTTAGTCCCTGTAACTTAAATCTGCTAAACTGAACGTAATAAATATTTTTTTTCAGTAGTCCGTCCTGGCTATTAAACCATGAGACATAGCCACTCTCTGCTCGTTCAAAGATACAAGCATAGACTAGCTATTTATTTTATTTATGAAGGTCCAGATGTAACTGTTCTTTTTGTCACGAGCCTTAATTGGCTCTGCCACAGAATTCGGTCCTAAGTGCACACATGTAGGTAAATGATGCATTATGACCAATTTTGGTCATAAAAATTTCAAAAATTTAATTCCCCCGTGATGACCACCCCTCGCCGCCGACTGGCTGATCGCCCGTCTCCGAAGCACCAGCTGTTCCTCCTGGACTTCGGAGCTTGCCCATGTGTGGTAATATTTTACTGTTGGCTGTTTATCTTAGGTGAATGTTCACAGATAAAAGATCTATTTTTTGAGATTTGATGCAGAAGTACACGTGGACAAGAGGCAGCTTTACCGAATGAGGCGGCACTGTAAAATTTCACTACCCACAGTTAGTTAGCTAGCAGCATGAAACTGAGCACGAAGTTTTTGATTGCCAAGTAGGTAATGTGTTTGGCAAGCGGGAATATATAAAGGCCACATAAATGTAGCGAATTGTAATGCAAATCCCAAACCTTTTGAAGCTCTGGAAAAATTAGTACCAAAATGTCAATACTTAAAGTTCCGGGTGAATTTAAATTTTGTAGCGCAGCGCACGGAAGGTCGCTAGCGCTGTGCGCATGCTGGGCAAAATCATGAACTCTGTTTCAAGCTCTAATTATATCTCAATTGTCCTAGAGGAGCATATAGTAAGTAAGTTAATTTTGCAAGGAAATGTTTTTAAAGCTTCTGCTCGTAATTTTACAAGTTTGTCACTGCACTCGTTACGATACGTCGCACTATTAGAGGTTGTCAGCGTTACCACGTGCATAGTTATTATCAGGTTTTCACTTTTTCGCAAAAGAATGGGTAAAATCTTTCACTGTTTATTGTTGTATGGAAATTTTATTTTAATTACATAGTTAGTATCACATGTGTCCCATTAGTAGTAGCTTTTGGAGATGTGATTTATTAATTGTTTTTAAATGGTGTTTTGGCTTAAAGATGACTTAGCTAATATATAGCCTCATCATATTAGTTTCACAGTGGCGTCTATGTTATGTGATTACACGTCAGTGTTAGATGTAATCAAAATACGGAAAGATTGTTCGGCTGACGATTTCATGGCTTCTATTCCCTTTTTTCTTGGTTCAAACGTATAGTTGCGGAAAGAATAGCGGGTAGCCTAATTATATTATGGAGAGCCACGAATTATCGATATAGTGGTCGAGCTAAAGGAAAGGCTTTCCAAATTACTAGCGTTAAAGCCCTATACTCAGCCTTCCTGACGGTGCTCAGAGAATTATAAGAAAATAAGGGTGTATTTAGTTCGAATCGGAGTGGCATAGTCAAAACTTTAATCCCAGAAGTGGCGATTAGGCAGCATCTGCCTCACAAATATGTAGGTAATCTTAAAAGAATACTAATTATCATAGTAGTAGTAGTTTTCCCAACTAAAATCTTAAGCTCTATAAAACCCTGCTATTAAGAGCGACTATTTATATATTAACTATATTATAATACGTAAACATTTTGACCCCAAGTGTTGAGTGAGAAAAGCCAGGGCGAATAGAACAGGTGGGTCCGGGTATAGTAGTATTTCTTGTTGGGTACGGCAGCCATTCGGGGGGCTCAACAAGTAGTGTTATGCTTGAGAAAACCGGGCTAGGTAAGGGGAGTGGATTCAGACGGCCACAATCTCCAGAACACAATATCTAATAACCAGCCAGCTGGTCAACCATTCCGGGGCCTAGGGATTGAGCAAAACTTCCAACTATCTACTAGTCCACCACTACTAGGCAGTTCATCGTAAGTAGCCACCCAGCCGTTCGGGGGCGACTACAAAACAATATAACCGGCACCTATTAGCGTAAATCTAACGCTCAGTTTAGATTATTTCAAAACATGAAAAATATTAAGGCGCACAATGTTTAGCACCTGTAACCTAGATTCGCGGCACTATTCTTTAGTACCCGGATGTGCTAATTTGCGTAAGATTCCACTTGTTATTTTAGCACAGTCTCGGCACTAGATCTTGCTATAACCCCGCTAGAATTTCACGCCGCTTTCACTTTAACTTTTACCATCACTCAGCCACTTGCTACTTAAACAAACCGTTTTGTGTTATGAGGTGCTTCTAAGGAGGTATATAAACACTTACAGTGTGTATAATAGTGATTTAGTCAAACACTGGAGCCCTTATAAATTGCATATATTGTAAATTTTAATTTTTTTTGAAAGAAGTCATTTGCGTTGTACGCGTAAAATTCTTCCAGACATGTTTTCGGGGGTCTAACAACAGTTTTAAATTAGCAGGACATTTTCTTTACATTTAAATTTAAACCCCAACATTGTAAATATGGCTCTTTTTTAACTCGGATATTGGCGTTTCCGATCTTTGTGTTTCTTTTTTAGTGGTAACGTCAGATTATTGCTTAATAACTCCGCTATAATTGCTGCCACCAAGGCTTCTGTTTATGCGGTGCTTTTAACCGTCGCACGCCGATTGCCTAAATGTATCGACGATAAAATAAGTCCAGCTTCGTATATTATTTATGCACGTCAAACAGCAATGATCTCGTCTACGAAGTTTAATGGGCGGAAACAAAACATAGATGATGATAATAATGTTGTCACTGATTTACCCTGTGATTCTAGCAGAACTACGCATTGCATAAGCTCGCGTACTAAAACTAGTAGGCCAAAACAGGGCGACCGTGATGTTGATAACCAGGCCGATGAATCAGCTGACGATGTCAATGATTCCGGTGGTACGACGCCTTCCAAACACCCACCTGCTAACTTTATTAAGCCTAAACAAAGCGATGATGGTGTCGATAATGAAGTCGCGGATTCAGCTGATGATGTTGATAAGCTCGGCGGTACGACGCATCCCAAACACACAAGTAATAACTGTAGTAGTATTAAACAAAGCGACGATAACGATGTTAATAAAGTCGTAGATGCATCTGCTGATATCGATGATAACGATAGTACGACAAGCGCCAAAGGCCGAAGTACGTACTAACTGAATTTTCAAACATATCGTTGTAATACTTCATGTGTATATAATTATATGTATAAGCATACACAGTATATAAGTAATAAGTACATATGTAGCTTCTAGCTAACTCACTGAAATATAGGTTTGAAGGAGAATTATCGACGTGTGGAACAAGCTACCCAGCTACGATGGTTCTGAACCATGAATTATAGAGGCAACGGACTAAGATAGTCAAAACTTCCTTAAAATATATATCAGTTTTTGAAGTTTAGTAGAAACTTATGAGTAATGTGTGGCCGCTTAAACCTACAATCAGATATAAGCGGAGTTATTCCTTTTCTAGCAGTACTGGATTATTAGCACGCGTGCAATATTGTTTTCCGAATTATACTAAATGGTTATTTATAACTGGAAATCTGCAGTCAGTAGGCCTTTGTGTAAGTCACGAGCTCTCTAAGTAGGCGTTAACGCCTGATGCAAACTTCATTACGCTGACTTCGGTTACCACTGTGCAAACGTTAATAAATTTTCACGTGATGTCATGTTAATATATAGATTTTTTCATAAAATTTTCAAAGTAAAATGTTATGTTACCTTCGATATATATACCGTATTCGTAAAAATGTCTCTTATTTTGGTTAAGAAATGACAAAATTTGTTTCATGAACATAGCAATTTTTGATGTAGCTTCTCAATAGGAATTGAGCTGCATGTATATTGATCAATTATAATGTTTCCAGTCGATGTATGAAGCGGCATATTCGCTCGCTAAAAGGGATACGACTGGTGGAGTAGGGTCCCATTAGAGGTTGAGCCTGTGCTATAGGTACCCTAGGGAGGCCGGTTTAGGTGGGTAGCTGGTGAGGCGAAGGTGTAGCTAGACATTTTTCCTCATGATATTTCCCAGTTTTCCCTCGACATTTTTTGTGATTTTGCTTATAAATGCTAAAGATTTCCGCATGTTCAGGGCAGTGGGGGTTGAGTGATTGAGGTATATGAGGCTCCCACTTTAAGGAGTTAGATGTTTCGCTAGGACCATTGGGTCTAAAGCTATCTTCTGCCCAGGGAGTAACCGGAATTCCGGTTCCGGCGAAAATCGTGTTCCGGTTGCGGTTCCGGCAAAGGGCAAAAACCATACCGGAACCGGAATTCCGGTTTAAAAATTTTGTTTGAAATTTTCCACGTTTTTTGCTTCATCTGTGATCCAAACTTATGTAATATATATTATACAGTGATCAAGCTCCAATACAACCAAGCAAAAGAAAAGATTATATAACTAAGCAATTTGACATTTGAAACGTAAGTAGGGCACATAATTTGAACAGGAATTTTTCATAATAACCAGCAGGAGTTTGTTAAATCAAAACCAGGTCGATGCTTGTAGCAGCTATTTTACACATCCAGAAGTCTGTCGGATACGTTAGAATTAAACCGGTCCAACTCGGTGACAGCGTATGGCTGACGCAGAAGTACTTAGGGTATGCTTGGCTAACATAAATTGCGTCAAGCACCCGTCAGTGCGCTTGTAAACTTGATAAATGAGTCTAAATTGAAGTAAACTAACGTTATCTGCAACGCAGCTAGAAACTGCTTTCTTGGCAATGAACTGTATTTATTGAAACTGTGCGAGCAGCATCACAGTGTGTCTCATTTATAGCATTCTGATTAGAAAGTTACCTATCATCATTATGATCTAACTGACGGGCACGATTTGTCCAACGCTAGCCTAAACAGTGTCTCTGACCACTGATCAGAAAATTACCTTCTATCTATTATCTTCTCTTAGAATCATATAAACCAATAATTTTAAGTTTCCTACAGAAGAACATGCAACAAACGTATGTGTAGTAAAGGGAGGCGCCTGGAGACAGAGCGAAAGTGTGTATTCTACGCTCCAAGCTTTGTAAGCACATTCGATTTGACGCAGTATACGCAATGGTGTATAGTGGAAAACATTTTTTGCTCTGAATGTCCAAAAACCGACATATTTGATTGATAAATAAACATTATTAGCTTCTTCAGTCTCTTTAAAGTTTCAGAAAGGCAATAATACCATCGCAATACATTAAGTTTAATGTAAAAGTTATTTTTAATGCATTTTGAATCCACTATACCTTCATTTCTTCCATCATCTGTTTTACTATATATAAATTTCGAAGACCAGGTTCCGGTTCCGGATCCGGTTTAAATGGACGGTTCCGGTTGCTGGTTCCGGTTCCGGTAAATTTTGGTTCCGGTTATTCCCTGCTTCTGCCATATATAAATCAGAAATTAGTGCGATGCACATAAGTTATTCCGAGAATTTAACATACAAACGGGACGGAATAGTAGCACAGATATACCCACAAACACACATTATACAATTATTATGGAAAAATCTAAGCAAGCAATCCATTTTGGCAGTTGATAGCAGAACTTTGAATATATTCTTCTGATGGAGGGATATAAGGATGATGGATGTCATTATTGAAACGGAGCGAGCGGAGTTTCTTCTGAGGGCGTTAGGGTGGAGTGCCTATACGTAGTATTAAATTAATGAAAACTAACTAAATTGAACCAATATCTACTACATATTGATGAAGGTCATACCAGGTGAAATAAGTAAATATCTTAAATATTATATTCTATTTCTTTCTGGAGTACTTTTACGTAGTATTAAATTTATTATAACTTCAGCCAAAGCTACAACAGTGCAATTTTTTTGATATTTTAATCAGGTTTGAAGAAATCCGGTAGTAGTACAAACAGGAAGCCGCAATGGCATCCTTTTTATGACAAAAAACCGTTCAAATGTGATCTGTGTTGTTGCTCAAACCAGAAATATCAAATATGGAATAGCCTTTTGGAACACTATGTACAGCAACACCCAACAAGCTCAAAGGTTAATATTTTTGTAATATCGTCTTTTATATTACTCGTGTTGTAAGCAGGGTAATTTTTAACGGACCTTGGATCCAGCAAATTTCTTTTGGGTCTAGACCTTAAACGCTGGGTCCAGATTAAAAATTTTCGGCTTGAGAATTTCACGAATTTTTACACAATAAAGATACGTAATGACAACCAGACAAAATTTACAACACCTTCAACTGCAGAAGATGGGACCAAATTTCATGTACGCCTTTGACAGGTGGGCAGCATCTGTAATTGGTACAGTTCCGGACTATATTTTGTATATCTTTCTAGACTGTATTTATCAGCTTACTACGTACGTGAATAGTTCCGGACTATATTTTGTATATCTTTCTAGACTGTATTAATCAGCTTACTACGTACGTGAATATTTATTTGATGAAGAGATTTTTAGATATGATTCAAAGCAAGTGCAAACCTAATAAAATTTATTAGCAAACCCAATAAAATTTATTAGCAAACCCTATGTCTCCGAAGCCGAAACTGTCGTGGGTCCAGCAAAAATTTTTTGGGTCCATGTAAAACATTTGGGTCCAGACCTACATGTGGAGCCAAAAAACCTTAGTTGTAAGTATAATAATGTTTAATATTAACTAGAGTTAGAACCACGATATAATAAAGACATAATGTTATATAATCGGGGTCGAGATACCTCATGCTGCCATCCTACGAGGTCGGTAAATTGAGTATCATAATGTGTGTGTATTTACGCATGTATATGTTTTCAGTGTTGTCTAGGAAAAATATCGGATTTGGTTTTTGTTATTGGGTAATCTGTAATTTTTGTAGGTTTTGATGCCGTTTCTCTACCAGTTTGTTTTAAATAAAATGCCAAACATTATAGATCGCGGGAATACTGCTCTTGGCTTTACCAATATTGCCCTCGTACAAGCCAAAACATTTGGAAACCGAGATGACGCTGTAAAATGCAGAATTATCATTTTTCTCATATTTCAGCGCAAGTGCGGAAGTGAGGACTCCAAAATGGGAGCGCCCCATGTAGGAATGGGGGGCAGAGTAGGAGGGAGTTGAATGAATTCTGAAACCCCTTGAATGTGTGCCGAAAGTGTCGCAAAAATATCACTGGCAAATATTTGCTGGCGGTTAAAGCCAGCTCTTGTGGGGACCTAATTTCGAATCGCTAGATATACTTAATCGGCGGATAGTTCGACAGAAAACGTATACGTAGTAGTTTAATTAAAATGTGTTTATATATCTGGAGGTTGTGGTACGGTATTTATTGATGCGGAGCGATAGAAGCGACCGAAGTTTCCACTAATATCTTTGCTGGCGCCAAAAATCGTAAAAATTTATTTTTTATCTGTTTGTGGAGATCACAATTCGTCACCGGATGTATGGACGTTCACAAATTTCTTACTGGATCACAAATTGAGTCTATTTGTGCCCTTTTATTAGACAATAAATCCGACGACCACGTCTTTTGGGTCAAGCCAGGCCCCAAAGGTCACATTTTTAAATTTGGCCATCCGGGTATTTATCTTTCACGACGTATTGCTCGAAATAGAGGCTTCGCAGCGAAAAAGGAGACCACGAAAGAATCCTCAGATTGAGAGCTACAATTTTCCTGTAACTCATTTTTTCGAGCTTTGAGCCAAAGTTTAAAAATATCCAAATAAGTGAAAATTTCGAAATTTTACAAATCAAGTTTTTGTTTGTTGGGAGTGAACTATGGGATTATAAAGTTTTATCCCGCTAAATAAGCTGGCTTCATTGTTATAACACCATATTAGCTGTGTTATATACTACCCTGCGGGACGGCGCCGGAACAAAATTTGATAAATATAGGCACTAAAATATTCAAATTTCACTTGGACCGTTTTTGGGGTTGCTAAATACGATAAAAGCAATTGAATTTGCGTAGTATGGGTAAAATAAAGCCTTTATTAGATGTCCTAATACGCAAAAATCATGTTTTCTTAAAATTTTTTGACATAATCTCCAGACATTTTTGTCTTTTTGGTCATTGGAAGCAGAGATATAGAGTTCTTTGGTTTTTACACATGACTAAAATGACCGTAGCATTGTAATGGAAGTATTGCATGTAAATATATAATTGTTATCATGGAATTTTAAGCGGGCGTGAGGCCCTGAATTTCGTAGCCACACTCGCTCCGTTTCCCCTCGCTTTGGCGGTTAGTAGTTATTTATATTTTGGTCCATAACATGAACATGCTGGTCTGGCCTAATTATTAGCAGAGAAATTGTAGCTCTTTATTGAAACGGAGCTAGCGGAGTTTCCAGTGAGTGCGACAGGGAGAAAATCGAAACGATTTTTTGTCTGCCGCTGTCACTTATAGCCCATCTTCGGGTGGATGGGTTTCGATAAAATTTTTTGTTCCATAGTAAAAGTTATCACGATGTAACATTCAGTTGAATGCGAACAGCTCCGACACCATTGTGTATGAAAATGGCAAAAACGCGTTTTAAGGGTTTTTTGCCAAATTTGGCCATACGAGTACCAGGTTTTCTATTTTTCGCGCCAGAGGTTCCGCATCGTATAATCGAATCGGCTTATCAAGATCTGCACTACAATTCCCTGGGTCGCTATGGTCCCGAATATGGTTCGTCAACCCTTGTCCAGAAATATCGATTTCTTCATGTTATTTGCGTTTCTTGAGTCTATTAGGTTGAAACCACGCGGAATACCATAGCTTTTTTATTTAGAGTTCAATATAACTATGCTATACCTTTCCATGGGGTTTCACGGGTTTTGCCGTCAACGGTCCCGATTGCCAAAATGTTGATTGGTTTCATTTGTTTGGTTATGTATTGAACGTGCGGCCAGAGATGTCTATATAGGTTTCTCGGTACGCTGAATGCTAAGGTTTGGTAACACATTTGTTTGATGCCTTTTCAGAGGTTTACAATAGGTTTATGGTAAATGAATCCGATTTATAGAATATAGTCTGTCTTCAATAGTATGGTTATGTGTTGCGTACAGAGCATCAAGTATGATCTATAATAAGGTATTTTGGTATGCTGAATACAATGGTTTGCTTATATAAAGGTCAGAACGAATATTCCATGCCTCACCAGAGGTTTTCAAAGGGTTTAGGATCCATGAACCCGATTTCTAAAATATATATTGTGTATTCAGTAGTTTGGTTATAAGAATGGCCTGTAGAGGTTTTTCTTTTTGGTATGAAGAATACCACAGTTTGGTTTTCTAGAGGCCAGCATGAATAGCTGATGCCTCTTCAGAGGTTTTCAATGAAATTAAGCTCAATGACCCTATTTCTAGAATATAGTATGTCTTCAGTTGCTTGGTTATAATTGCGCACAGACGCTCAATACGAAGGTTTGGTTTTCTACAGATCAATACAAATACTTCTTGCGCTTTCAGTCGTTTTCGATGGGTTTAGGATCAAAGATATCGAAGTTCCGGTTTCATGTTCTTTGGTTATGTGCGTAACGTATTTGTAATAAATGATTTTTGTTTCCAGACAAACTAACTAACAAGGTAAACCATAACTGGAACGCTATTCCAGATGCTGTTTTATAACACGAAAGAAATATATTCTGTCTTTATTCGCTCATATACCTTTACTTAGCTGATTTAGTTTCCCAAAACACTAGTGATGGGCCAGTATATCCGGTTATTATATGTTTTGTCGGGATAATCCTGATATCCTAACATTGCATTTCTTGACCAGGTCCATAATTTTACTTGTAGAGAACGACAAAAACTCCTGCCATATTAGCATTCTCGAGTCAAGGTGTATTTGCCTTAGGCCAAGAGGACAAATACACTTCATTTGATCGTCCCGGATTACTGGTCAGTTAAAAACCCGAAATGCTTCATTTCCAAAACTGGGTAGATTGTGAGATTTTCGCATGACCATTCCTTATGGCTAAAAACGAGCCATGATAACGTTGAGAATGTTTAGCTCTAGATGATAGTTCGATGATTAAATATGTTACAAATTCATAAGTAAGGAAAGTGACAAGTCACGAACGCATGTATATATCGGTCTACCAGGGATAGGTTTACCTTTTCGCAAAAGTTGCGTGAGTTTTCTAAGGTAGTGTAGTTGTCCCTCTAACGTTTTTAAAGTAGTCAAATTTGGACATCTCACGATATATTTGGATATATAAAATATCTTATGTACAAGGAAATATTTTAAAATTATAGTCGCTTGATGATTTCAGGAAAGTTCCGTAGTTCGAACAAAAAATGATTTACCTTATGTCTTCAGGATGCGGGGATTGAAGAGATTTTAGAAATAGTACCCTGCTACGTTGCGTATTTTACTGAAAATTTCTAAATTCAAATAACCAACTTCAGATGCCACAAACTTCCACGTTCTGTCCGAAATTAAATATTAATCCCCGGTTATTTGGACTTAACTTGCAAGCTGGCAAACTTTACCAATCCCGCTTTTCTGGTTTACAGTTGGGTTCTGGAAATTCCCCGACACACCATCGAGATCTCCAAGATACCAAAAATACCTGCAATTATAACTTAATTCTGAATAAATAAGTGTTAAATATAACATGAAATGCTGTTTGTATATCAAATACTCAGAATATCATCAAAATACCTGTAATAATGAATGCGAAAGTCTGGTATACAGTTATTTAAGTTTAAATAAAACATTGAAATTTCAAAATATCCTTGTCCACATCCGCATTATCCGATATATATCACACGATTTTGCCCGGATATTCGGATATGGTAAACCATATTTATAATTTTTGAGGTATATATTCCGTAGTCCAGGATTTGTTAATCTTGCCGTTATTCGAGCTACAGCCCAGCGGTTCCTGCTTAGTAATTTGCGACGAACTACGCTGCGAAATGTCTGTATCGTATTAGTTAAATTTTATGCCTGTGAGACCACAACGTAAGCAATTTCGAGTATTTCACATTGCTGAAGACTGCCTAACAACAGTAATTCACCGGTGGCGGGAACAGGCTAAGTGGCAAGCGTGGCTAGTCTGTATTTCGTGCCTATTTTAAGGTTCGAAATTGGGCTTCGTAAACCGTTTTTGACGGCACAGCAAAACAGTTCATCGTATCTTGTATCCAGTTATCCAACTCGTATGGAAAATTATATAGCCCCGCCTAGCCATCAACGTAATGCCAATTATTGAAAAAAATGTCAAAATTTCACAATTTTATGACCTTAATGTAGCATTTAAACCCCGTACAGTACCTCACAGAGGTAGCCAAACGCCCAACGTACTTTAAAAACAACGAAACCATCGTATTTAACTTGCAAAAGAACCATATAATGCCCACTGTTCACACCCAGAAAGCAAGAAGCTTATTAAATCTTCTTTGAATTTTATCTTATTAGTAAGCCAGGTTCCGGCTTCGGCAAAAATCGAAGCTCCAGTTCCGGTTACTCACGGGCATACATGAAATACAGCCTGTTCAGGTGATTACACATATTGACAACTTATAGGTGAAACCACGCTACCTGCGTTTCGCATTCGCTTGCGAGATACCAGCACATCAGCATTATCTATTGTTTTTGATTCTACGCCTATAAGAAGATTTATAATATATATAAAGTGTAGCTGGACCTTAAAAATCAAAAGGCACTAAAGTTAGTCTGCGTTTTGTGATAATTTGGTCAGGAAATCATTGGAGCTGCGCAAAAACAGTGCTACCTGCACAATTTTTGATGTCGAATAAATTTTGCGAAGATTCGTCCATCCAATGAGACACGCAACAGCGGATTTTTGGCACATGTGACAATAATTTAAAGGAAAAGGCCCTAAAAATACAAATATTTCAAATAATACAAATGGTGGGGTTGTTGTTAGGGTATGAAGCCAAATTTTAATGGTCAAGAAAAATAATAACGAGGTCCAAAAAATATAAAAGCAGTAATCATTCTAAACTAAAGTCTTTTGGAACTCCGCACAAAGGCTGGAGAAATTTGTTTGCTGTACCATTATAGGCCTATGTTGGTAATTTTGTTAATGACGTTGGTGAAATGTGACACATGCTTTATGAAACTGTTTTACTTGCCCATTATATATTTTTACACCTAGTTAGGGCAAGTTGAAAGCTGTATGGCTTCATGGTGTACTTCGGACATACAATTCGTGTATAATCTAGAGCTCCAGTTCTCATCAGTGCAATCATTTCTGATTTGTAAATCAAGTTTTGTCGATGTAACGTATGAATTTTAAAACTCAGGCTTCATCAGCCAAAGAAGTAATTGATCTCGGCCATCATAGTCTTCGGTGTGCAATTTGCGACGAAATTCCCGATAGCGGTTTGGAGCTTGAGAAGCACATTATCGAAGCGCATGAAGATGAATTTTCGAATGGCGTACATTGCTCCAGATGTGACAGGCATGTTAGTTTCTGTTCTTTGATCGGGTTGAGCGGTTTAGAAAATCATGAGTTGGTGTATCTTAAGTTGTTGGAACTTTTGAATATTGAACAGTTTTATATTTTGCAACTGGTATGCGTACCTTTTAAGATTAAATCACAATTATTCGGAACTACAATTACAGACAAAAATAGCTAAGTGCATAAAAACGAACGTAGTAAATCAACGTTCGTTTGTAAAACAAAACTTTCTATCGTTCATTCGCGTTTTGTGTCGATCTGCCGTCAGGACTGATGTCGATGTTAGCAGTTGTATTCGCATTTCCGTTGGAAAGTGTGAATTATTGGCGTTGTCTGCTCGAACAACTCTTGGTGTTAAAATTTGGTCAGGTAAAGAAGTTGCATTGCTGGGGTGGCGGTCTATGGTGGAGGTCAAAATCGGCTGTAAAGGAGTAGTCCTGCTCTGCCTATTGCGAAACAGTGGCGACTTCTACATTTTCTAACATTCTACTGATGTATTGGGGTTTACATTTTTGGTAGTATTATATGATATACGGCTTAGTGACAGAATATCCTATGTTACATTTTGACGTAAATACATTTTTTTGGCCAAACCTGCGTAATTTTTTGTGCTTTTTTGCTTTTGTGACACAATAGCCTATGTTCGCCTGGTTATAAAGTTTTTCTTCGGTTAACAAAAACAAATAGTCCTATGTTGGAATTATTTTGCAGCCTATGTAGCAGAATATCTCAAGCTACATGTACTAAACATAGTATGTTTTGCTACTTAATGCTCAAGTCTACCGCTGTGTGCAAAAATATTCTATGTTACAAATATGCAACATTGTTTATTTTGTCAAAAATCACTGAAGTTACTCCTCGTAACGCCACATAGGACATTACTGTATTAGAACAGCTGTATCTTTAAAAACTTCTATGTCTGTTTCTCGTTCCTTCTGTCATTATGAGTACTGCAATAGATTGCCTTAACCTACATAGAGCTGTACACTATTAGATAGATAGATATTTGTGTGAGGCGAGTAGGCCTCTGTACACTATTATCTTCAGCTGAAAATGTGTTGCCAGAGTGGCTTTTAGCCCTCTTTTAGGTGAAGCAGTGTAACTTGCTTAATTTTTGTGCATTTCAGACATATTAGTATTTATTAATAATTTCGGTTCGTAATGTTTTGACAATAATGCGTAAGCATAAAGTAAACTAGATGATATTCCAGTTGCCCATGCTTGGATAATAGATTTTGGCCGTGTATCTTAACACCAACAGCTCCAGCTTTTAAGCCTGGATTAACTCATGTCTGGTTCTTTAACGACAAATATTCTCATATTTCACCGAAGTGTGCTTCACTGCCCTTCGATAGTCCAGAATAGGTTTATTTTGCCGTTTATTTACACATACTGATATTCTTAAAATAATAGATGATGCTACGCGCAACGAAATTAATTTTAACGTCAACTTCAACACTATAGAAATCGTCGATGGTTTCATCACAAAAATTGTGGACCAAGAGAAAGGCGTGTTTACCAAGGAACCAGGGAATAACCGGAACCAAAATTTACCGGAACCGGAACCAGCAACCGGAACCGTCCATTTAAACCGGATCCGGAACCGTCCATTTAAACCGGATCCGGAACCGGAACCGGAACCTGGTCTTCGAAATTTATATATACTAAAACAGATGATGGAAGAAATGAAGGTATAGTGGATTTAAAATGCATTAAAAATAACTTTTACATTAAACTTAAGGTTTTGAGATGGTATTATTGCCTTTCTGAAACTTTAAAGAGACTGATGAAGCTAATAATGTTTATTTATCGATCAAATATGTCGATTTTTGGACACCCAGAGCAAAAATGCCTTCCACTATACACCATTACATATACTGCGTCAAATCGAATATGCTTACAAAGCTTGGAGCGTAGAATACACACTTTCGCTCTGTCTCCAGTCGCCTCCCTTTACTACACATACGTTTGTTGTATGTTCTTCTATAGGAAACTTAAAATTATTGGTTTATATGATTCTAAGAGAAAATAATAGATAGAAGGTAATTCTCTGATCAGTGGTCAGAGACACTGTTTAGGCTAGCGTTGGGCAAACAGTGCCCGTCAGTTAGATCATAATGATGATAACTTTCTAATCAGAATGCTATAAATAAGACACACTGTGATGCTGCTCGCACAGTTTCAATAAATACAGTTCATTGCCAAGAAAGCAGTTTATAGCTGCGTTGCAGACAACGTTAGTTTACTTCAATTTAGACTGATTTACCAAGTTTACAAGCGCTCTGGCGGGTGCTTGACGCAATTTATGTTAGCCAAGCATACAGTAAGTACTGCGTAAGCCATACTCTGTTACCGATTTGGACCGGTTTAATTCAAACGTATCCCACAGACTTCTGGATGTGTAAAATAGCTGCTACACGCATCGACCTGGCTTTGATTTAACAAACTCCTGCAGGTTATTATGAAAAATTCCTGCTCAAATTATGTGCCCTACTTACGTTTTACACGGCAAATTGGCTAGTTAATCTTTTCTTTTGCTTGGTTGTATGGGAGCTTGATCATTGTATAATATATATTACATATGTTTGGATTACAGGATAAAGCAAAAAACGTGGAAAAATTCAAACAAAATTTTTAAACCGGAATTCCGGTTCCGGTATGGTTTTTGCCCTTTGCCGGAACCGGAACCGGAACACGATTTTCGCCGGAACCGGAACCGGAATTCCGGTTACTCCCTGCAAGGAACCAATTCAAACATTCTTGCCAGTTGGATCGAATGGTGCGACAAATCAGTCGAGCTCTGGAATATTTAAACAGCAGCTAAATGAAAGTTCCACGAGACGCAGCAAACGAATCGAAAGGCCAACAAATATGGACATCAGTGAAAGCAGGGACAGTCGTAACGCGACAGCTGTTTCCCATTAAAATTTGTTTACCAGCGCAATATATTCTAGTCAAACTAAAATTATACTTTATGACTACTTTGTTTATATGGTTGAGCTTTCATTAGTAAATTGTTTGTGTTTTTTTAATTTTAGTCACTTCGCATCGATCTTTAACTACCAACGTCACTTTCGACATCATACAACCATTCGCCCGTACCAATGTGAGCAGTGCAAAGAAACTTTTCCGTGGAGCCAACATCTTCGGATACACATGCGCAAGGTAAAAGTGTCAATATTAATTTTTTCAATTCAGCAACAACTACTCAGACGCATTGTGGTTGCGGCGGGCCTCTGACTATAGGTGTGCTCTTGGCGTCAAGTTTGACTCCGAGTTCGGAGGCGGAGGTTTGTTGGGTGTGGGGCAAATATTTTATATATCATATACTATACATTAATATTATGTATTTTATATATATATATATATATATATATATGTATAAATTTACATAATGTATCGTTTTATTACATATCTGCGTCAGTATTGCCCCATTGTACTACTGAGATGTGCAGAAACACCAGAATTCGCTGAAATGGCACCTTAGGTTTGTCGGAGATACAAATTTCTCGGGGTCAAACTTTCGGGGACCAATAAAGCTCACCGTCGGACATGAGAGGTAAGGCCCCATCCCTTTAACCCCCTTTAGCTGAACCCCGGATTTGGGCTAATGAATATACCCTCGCGATCGCTCAACTGAGATAAGTGTCCAGTTTTGAGGATCGGACAAAATTTATAATTATTTAAAACTATAACACTTTGTGAGCAGCTGTCCAAGAAATTAAAAATAGCACTACTAATTTAAAAAATGGAACAAAACTCGAAATTTTCTCGGGGAGAACATCGATCAGCCAGCGCTCGATTTAGGCACGTGTAGTATATAAGTTAATTTTTCCTTGTCACACTGTTTCGAGAGTGCAACTGAATAGATTATTCTGTCATTTACGCTGAATCTAGTATCACCACACCGTTTTGTCGGTTTCTTCAGAGCACAAGGTTGTGATAATTTAATAAACCCATACTCAGCGTTTAGGGTGGTCACAAATATTAATATTAATTTTCTGATTACAAATTTTGCATGGAAAGGCGGTTGTCGTATTTTGCAAACACCGTTTCCGCACACGACTCTCCTAAAGATTTGGCGGTCAGTTTGTTGAATCTTCTAAACAACGTTGTAGTGTAAGGCATCCATGCACTAATACTCAAAAGGAGCAAGACCAAAAATTAGTTAACCCGGCTAAAATTGTTAGTACGGCCTGTTGTGTTATTCAAAAAATTAGCCTCTCCCACTTAAAATTTGGCGTGATGTATATATTTACATGGCGTAAATTTTATCGTTTGTAACGAGCGATATTTTTACCGTTAAATTCGAGAATACTCGTCCAAAAACAACCGCTGCTCGCTCGATATTACGTCGCGGTTCTGGCCAATGTTATAACGCTACTGGCTTGGTCGAAATGGTACAGTCATCGCTGGTGCGTCCTGTATGTTGTGAAATTTTTTTACATGGGCAAATCCCGTAGTATAACAATCCTTTTCCATGCATCATTGCCGCATGGATTGTTTGGTTGGACAGAAGAATAGGCTTTAAATAAAAGACATTGTAAGCAGGTGGGTAATCGCAAGTTAGCACAGCTAAACTTACAAAGGAAACGGAACACGGTAATGTAGTTTGTACCGCTGTAAACACATTGATAATTTTATCATATTTTCAGAATGAAGGCGTTACGTTTAATAATTGTGAATTGCTAACTCAGGGGCGACTATCATTAATTTTTGGAATTTGATAAAACTATATTTAGTGATAATTTCTTAAAACTTGTTTTTTTTCAGCACAAGATACGACAGGAGCACAAGTGCTGCAACATATGCGGTAAAACAGTACGATTAGAATATTTCAGTATGCATCAACGTTTGCACGGCGACAACTACCGGTATGAATGCAGTGAGTGTGATAAGGTATGTTAATTTTTTGATACTAAACACAGAAATATCAAATTATCAGTAATTGTGATGCTTTTGGTTGTCTAATAGACTATTGATAGTAATCCTGTCTGCCTGCCCGCAGTCTTTCGAAATGTGCGGGGTTGGAGTTCTCTGTGGTCATTCTCGATAGAATATTTAAAAGTGGTGGTATAAATGTTTACTATTCAGAAGTTTTCAGGAACTTGTAACAGCTGTCCTACAAATCTGAGGCATTAAAACATTTCTTTAAAAATCTAATGAAAGTTGTAGCTAATCATGTGCAAGCAGAATCCTTTTTGTGAGTTATAATCGGTACGTAAGTCTTGTCGCTTTCAGTATTTATCGTTTCGCAGTCTTATAGCGATAGAATGAAGAGGGGCGTCGCAAGAGTGGTGAACAGAGAGACGGCCTCTCCCACCTTTTTCTGACAAGCGTGAAAAATTAACTGATCGGATATTAATATTATGACTGCAAATATCCGGTCTCCTCCAATTTTTTACCACCCCTCCACTCTAGAAGGGATTAGAGACAAAAGATCAGAATGTTCGTGTTGCATTATTAATTGGAAAATCCGAATAACTTTATTATAGTATAATAACTTTACAATATTTCTAAAATCATTATTGTGTATTTTAATAAAAATTTACCTATATATTTCATAAAATTGTTGGTTGTTGACGCTGTTTTCGATCCGATCAATCTGAAACTGCATAACACCATGCGGAATATCGACGGTTACGTATGTTCATTACTGTGAATAATTAATCGAATTTCATGCTGTATCTGTTGCATTGTTTTGTTGTAGAAGTTTCATTTGTGGAAGACGTACAAAATTCACGTTCGACGACACTACAATATTAAGCCGTTTAAATGCGAACGATGCGAAGCAACGTTCTGTCTTCGACGTGACTTGAATCAACACTTTGACCGACAGCATCGAGGTATAAAACATCAATGTCCGCTGTGTGGAAAAGAAATGACGTAAGTTGAGTGGCGCTTGTACATAGTGGAACTTAGTGTGAATGTCTTAATATTTTTGCATAGAAGAATTTCTAAGTAAGTCGCGAGAAAGTAGCTCCGTTAGAGACTTCTTCGAAAGTACATAGTAGTTAACATTAATTTTAAACATATAGTTGTAAAACCAATTCGTTTGTAGCGAGTCGCAACTAACTGTCCAGATAGTTGGATCGAGTCTAGACTTAGTGGCAGTCATTTTTGACGAGTATATACTGTATAAAAGATGAAAAATACAAAAAAACAGTCACGGACAAGAATAAGTGCATAAAAATGAAGGCAACAACGTTCGTTTGCGTTTACGTTCGCTCTTTCTAATATACGTCAAATTTTATGTCCGTTCGTTTGTAACCGAACGTTCGTATGCGTTTGTTTGGCTGGCGTTTCGGGTTCGTTTTTATGCACTTATTTTTGTCTGTGACTGTACAATTATTGCAGTTAACTTGTTTTATTTGTTTTTTCAGAACGAAAAGAGCTCTTATAGTCCACATGAAAATTCATTTTAACGTCAAGAAATTTTGTTGTCCAGTTTGCCGAACGGCTTTGTCGCACAGACAGTGTCTCGATGAGCACTTGACATCAGTTCATCAGCTTCATCCAGATCTGCCGAAAGAGTTAGCGTCCAACAGCACTCTCGATGGTTGAATAAAGATTAAAACTCACTGCTAAGTGTGATGGGCCTTCTTGGGGATTTCGTTAGATAGTACTAAACAACAGTACGCGCCAGAAATGACTGGTGTATTTCAAGCGAGCGGGTAGCTTGACCAAGATTTCGAAACTATTATACATCAATAAATTCTGATTTATCTAGCGCGAACGGCAGTGATTTTTAGCTAGTATTTTAAGCTTATTTCGAACCTTGATCAATATCAGTACCACGGATTTTGTCAACAGATAATACTGTTGTCAGGATGCTATTCAGTGACACAGAAATAAGTGTATAGCACTACGAGGATAACAGCTCTGAAATTCGAGCAGCTTTATTTGATATTTTACAGTGAACCCATTTTTATTGTGCACATAATGAGAAATCTCAAAACTCGTTCAATATATTTTCGTTTTCCTATTCAATGATTAAAATAAAAAATGTGGCTTTGGCATGAAATTTTGTTCCACATTTTCAAAAAAAGATGCGCGAACGCAAAAACTAATCCTGGTTTAAGACACAAATGATTGTTGACTCGATTATGAAAATAATTGCAACATTTTAACTTATTGTGCTCATCAAAAATTTATTGCTTCAATCTTTCTCTGCAACATTCCGCATTATTTTGCACATTGTGAATGAATATTTTTGATTTTTTTTGCAAATGAAATAAAACTTTTTAGCTAATTATTTATGCATTGAATTTTTAAACTAGAATTTGTGGAAATCTTTATAACCAAGAATTTGACTCATGGTTTTATTATAATATTGCGGTTTTTAATACACGGATTTCGGAAGCTGGTATACAATAATTGAATCTTTGGCACATTTCATTTACAAACGCTGTTGCACCAAACTAAAGTTTAAAGAACTATCTCTGAAACAAAACTATGACGTATTATGGTGTCACTATTTATACATAACCGAAGATAGTTAGCTTTCAACTAAAATAATAATTTTCAAATAAAGAAGCTTTTATGAAAAAAGGAAACATAAAACAATGGTCAGAAAGAATCCAGTTTGAAACGGATCTCTTCATTGGGTAATATGAATATATTTTGACACCACAGTAGGTAACCTTTTGTGACTAGAACCTGGAAAATTTCCAATGCAATTTAGGTACACCGGCTAAAATTTTGCATGAGGTTATTATTTTTATGCCCTTTTGTGTTCTTGTAGTTGCTATTTTTAGGTACTCGAAGTGCAAATAATGTTCCAGATCAATCCATTATATTCGTTTGATAACTTATAAGAGTCAAACAGTGAGTGTGTCCCAGCATTGTATCTTGTCTTTGAATATAAAACAGTTTTAAATAACTGTTTACAGCACAGTATTTCGAAGTTTTCTGATGCAGTTCACATTATGTTATACTCAGAAGGACAACATTTGGGGGTGGTAAAATTATACAGGAAAACATCCATTATTATGGTGTTTCATTTTGATATCGCAGTTTCACCTGTTCGGATCATAATTCCTTATGTTTGGTAAATATGTAATAACTTTCTGGCTAAGTTTTGCCCCACTCAAACCTAGAACACCTACAATCAAATTTTGTTAACGTGCATTGTTGCACTCGAAATGTGTCGAAGTCACTTTACATAAAATTATTGTAGCGGATTGCTTAACACTTTCATACACAACTCTTATAAATGAACATCAGCGTGTATTGCGACGCGCTGTGCTAACTGAATATGTCGAGCAACGTATATTTTCACGCGCGTTTTTAATCGCTCGCTTCGTGTGGTTCCTTAAATGAGCGAGCAGATGCATACAATGGCGGACTGAGTTAACTGCATAAAAACGGTTTTGCGTGCGTCTGCGACGTAATGCTCATTTACGTTCGTCCGCGCTTAAGCGGTAATGCGTGCGTGTGCTTTAAGTGCATTTGCATGTGCGCGCGCAGTTGTCTGTCCGTTACTATAGCTCAGTGATTGCTTACGCCGCTTTCACAACGCAGTCGGAATTTAATTCGTAGCGCCGGGGTCAGTGAATCAAAACTGTTGTACGATACACAGATTGCATCGGCCGTTAAAGGGTTACTCAAAAATTAGCCAATCACACGCTTTTGTGCCCAGCTGTGCCAAATTGACATCGCCGTATATTGTAAAGCGTTATGCTAACTGGCTTTATTGTGTGCCATGTTTGCAAGCACGTTGTTATTCGCTTGTTTTGCGAGGTTCTTGGAAGCCGAGCAACAGCTCCCACATAGCTAAGTGGTTGGTTTATGTACGTCGCTTTCATCAATACAATCGGGGTTCATCAGCGCTCGCATGTTAAACGTACTATACATAAACTGTATCGGACGTTAAAGTGTTAATGTATTGCAGATTATCACATGCACACTGCCAAAACTGAGAAGTACCGATACTTAAATTCGCGCTCAAAATATAGTATGTACCTTATATCCCGAATCTCTGGAATCGCCTGAAATTTTTGCTTCGAGCCATGGCAGGTTACAAATTTTATAAAAATTGTTATAATTTTACCGCAGTAAGATTGTGAAATTTCTAGAGCTTGACCGATATTTAAAAATACCAAAAGCTACTACCGATATTCGCTAAACAGTGTATGTCAATATACATGTACAAACCGTTTATTACAATTTACAGTGTTTATTCTGACTGGGAATTTTGTAATTTGGGATAGAGCTGAACTATTTTATTATTGTATCGTGACGTAGCTTGGACCTTAAAGGGTTTTGGGATGTCTTTCTGCGTTCTTAGTTTGTGCTGAAATATTCGTGCAATTCATCTTTTTCATTTTTATTTGCAAACCATAAACGAGAACTCATCCAAAATTGCCACTCCTGGATGACCAGATGCTGTAAAGTGACCACGTGCCTTGGCTCCCATAACGGAGATGCCAGTAGAACCCCTGGGATCAGGCTCAACAACAGAATTTTTTCCGATAATCGGCGGCTCCGAATTTTTATGATAAATTATGCCGGCTGAGTCGATTGGTACAAAATTTTAGCTGTGTTTTAAAATTGACCAATTCATGGCTGAATGATTTTAGGAAAGACCTCCCGGGGCTAGGCCACCCTATCGCACAAGATGCCTATACTCCAGGCGATTTTGGGATTAGAAAGAAGGGAGTTTGTGAGTTACAGTCTCATGCCTTCTGTTTCTGTGGAAAGCAATTCTAGTAACTAGTTTCAATTTTTTTCTACCCTTTTCGGTATCGGAATCCACATTTTTTGATACTTCAAAGGACTCGGACCTTTAATCGGGTATATATCGGCGTATACCGATAGTCGGCCAATCCCTGAAAATGTCATCGTTAAAACAATAAAGACATTTTAGTAAATTACTATTAATAGTATAATACCAGTTTATATGTGGTGTAGTAGTAAGTTTCGCTTTTTTGCCAGCCAGATACATTGTGTACATATAAATATTGACTATATAATTAATTTGGCATAATCATTACGTTTTGTTCTATGCATATATTGCTGTTTTGGTATATGATTGCATGTGAATGTATTTTATATACATGGATGAAATAAAGTTTAACTTTATGCACGAGTAAAACTCAAAATGAGCTTATAAACAACCCTTTTGTATTAAGTGACGTGGAATTCACATCTGTATTAATTAATCTACACCAGTAACTGTTTTATTATATACATTATTATATATATAAAATTTGTAGTCACCCGGAAATTCTGGTCTATAAGTGAAGCTGAGTGGCAGAACTAGTCCTTACAGATGGCACAGCTTAGTGGGGGGTTTCGGGGACGCCACCCTACCGACTTATGTTATTCTTGGTTCTCGTTTTTTAAATAGCCCTAAGCTAACAGGCCTAGGACACCAGTGCGATGTTTATTTTGTAAACATATGAAGGATTTTTGAAGCTAACACTATTTTAAGCTATCAGATAATGTTGGCGACGGGGGGAGGGCTGATGCCAATATGGCAATTTGACATAATCCCAAAACTGGTATTTAGTTGCACGCCAATATCCTATAAACGTCCACGCAGTCTGGTACTTCGTCGATACTGTTGCTGCTGGTGATATTGTCGCATCATTTTTTTGATTTTTCCTTTCGTCATTCCTTTTTTCTTCAGCCTTGACTCATGCTGTCGTTCGCGATTGCGATAGTTTTTCTTGACTGAAAAAACACCACTACTCAGTGTTAAAAAAGTAATCCCTTAATAGTGCCCTTTGCTCGGGATGTTGCCTTTTTATGTTCTTAGAACGTCAAATATTGATTCCATTTATATTGCTAGGCTGATTTCTAATGCAATGATATAATAGCTGCATCGCTCCGCTACATTTTTGGACATAATTATTTTGCCGCAAGATAGATTATACTGCTGACATGTACGACAGTAATGCAAGATGATAAAACAATGTTCATAACTCTGCAATGACTAGACTGATATATATGCAATTTAACGGATTTTTCAAATGTTTGCCTTGGCGCGTCTAATAATTGGAACATAGCGATAAAATCCCGTAATATCTGATTCTGGTCCCGTAATATGAGAAGTGATTAAACGCTTGCAATTGTGTTTTCCAACTTATATACATAAGTATGAATATTGATGTCATCGTGTAGTATATATAGTTTGTATGCTTTTTAAGTCACGTTCCTGTTATGCAGCTTTCACAGAAAAATGCGTGCAAAAACCGGGCAGTTGTGTCTCTTACGGCCGCCTGTAAGAGACAAAAATCTCATAAAACTGGTTGTATAATATTTTAGTTTCATACAGATAGCTATAAGGCACTTTTGTCTCTTATAGTCAATTGTAAGATATTTTAATCTCTTACAGACAATTGTGATATATTTTAGTCTCTTACAGCCGTCTGTAAGAGATTTTTGTCTTTTAGAGCTGGCCGCAAGAGACAAAAGTCTTTAACGACAGGTCATGCGAGATAAAAATATCTTAAGGACAGTTATAACAGATTTTAGTTTGTAATGTATTGCTGTTAAAGACAAAAGTCTCTTAAAGTCAACCGTAAGAGACTTTAACACCGTACGGATAGCTGTAAGAGACATTTGTCTCTTATAGCTGCTTATAAAAGACAATAGTTTCTTGCAGCTAGCCGAAAGAGACAAAAATCTGTTACGGCTAAGTGAAAGAGATTTATGTCTCTTTTAGCTCGCTGTTAGAGATTTGTATCTGTTTCGGGCATTCGTGCCCCCTCAATGTTGATATTGGTGCTCCCTCTAGTTTGACGTTGGCACCCTGCAGTTTGATATTGGTGCATCCACCTGTTTGATATTGGTGTCCCTTCCAGTTTGATATTAATGACACCCTGCTGTTTGATATTGGTGTCCCCCTCTAGTTTAATATTTGTGCCCCATCCCGTTTCATATTGATGACCCTTCCAGTTTGATATTAGTCCCCCATCCAGTTTGATATTGGTGCCCCTCTTTAGTTTGATAGTGGTGCCCCCCTCCAGTTTGATACTGGTGTCCCCTCTAGTTTAAAAGTGGTGCCCCTCCTGTTTAATATTGGTGTCCGCCTCTAGTTTGATATTATATATAAGTATTTCTTGAAACAAAGCCACAAATATTTCTTGTCACAAAATAGTTCTTGAAACAGAACGCACGTAGCGAGGGGTGTTTTCTCAAATAGCGCATTACAACGGGGTCACTAATATCAAACTGATGGGGGCACCGATATCAAACTGGAGGGGGTACCAATATCCAACTGGGGGCACCAATATCAAACTGGAGAGGGACTAAGCTGAAAGGGCACACTAATTCTTTTAAGCCAGATAAGTATTCTAGCGACTAAAATGACGTTTCTAAGCGCAATGATTTCAGCGCATCCAGTATCTAATTCTATTTCAATCATCGGAGTCATCCTTTTCACTTGAGATTGATGCGATGGTATGTATCTATATATTGACTTGTGCTGAATAGTTCAACAGTGTTCGTAAAGCGAAATGCTTTTGTTAGGAACCGCTACTAAAGTCTTAAGAGATATTACTAACACAATTACAAATACAAATTTCGCTACTCTAGACAAACTCACTTCGGAACTGAAATCAATGTTTACAATATTTTATTGACGTGGACACTGCAACACGGTGCGCTTTATAATGTAAAGATAATCACTTCAGCTATGTTTTTACAACAGCTAAAATGAATAGTTCGGCCACAAGATTCGATAGGGTGTAGAAGACGTAGTCTTCCAAAGTCATATTTACTTTTTGGAGGCTCCGTCACCCCCCCTCCACCAACCGCAGCACGGAAAAGTTTAGCAAATATTATGGTAAAATTGGTTAAATAATTTTGCACAAATCGGCAAATTGGGGAAAATTTTTGCAACAGTGGAAAAATCGTGACTTGTTGAAAACTTCGACAAAAATTAAACAACTACCCCGGAATGTTCCGTACCACCCTCCGAGGTCTCCCTTCCACCCACCAGCTGCCCCTCTTTCCCTAGGCCAATGAACCTTCGATAGCTATGACTTTCACGTTTGGTAGTGGCGACCACGCACCTGTCATAATCTTAATCTGACCGCGTGACATGACAACGCCTGTACGCAAATGTCCATATACCTTCATCTGAAGGGTTTCCTAAGGGCTAACGAATTCGGATTCGCTAAGTTATAAGGAAAGGCGGGAATTCTTATATAGTTGGTGAAAACGTGTTATCAGATTAGGTTTACATGTTTACTCAAACGCTGAAATTTAGCAATTAAAGTAGTGCTTTGCTCTTTTTATAGGTGCTAGAGCCCCACAACTAAACAATTTAACATCATTACCAAAATGTAACGCGTTGTGTTAATATCATTATTAGTGTTCCTACCGACGTGGCATGTGGACTGCCAAGGCTTATACTGTAATCTGGATTGTTTTCTGATAAAATGCGGTATTCGGAACAGACCGTAATTATTTATAAGAAATAAACTTCATTTTCTATAGTAATTCCGGCAATTATTTGGCACAATCAGTGTATTTATAACAGACTACTGCGCACACAAACTACTACTGTAACGTTAATCTTGCTTACTGTAATGGTTAACTGGAGCTTTATTGTTGCAACATCTTAAATTTCGAACTTATAATTAACTATATTACCGAAATAGTAGCACAGGCATGGATCCGGGAAGGATGTGGGATGCATCTCCCGAATTATTAAGACGGCTGAGGTTAAAACCCGTTGGTATAGGCATCCTAGGGTCAATATCCTTGGTTTAAATAGCAATTCCGCATTCCCCAGATTTTTCAATACTCTAAAATTTTCACGACACCAAACATCAACAAGAATCTGTATCTCATCCGTCGATAAATATCCATCACATTTAATTTGGTATATAACGTTTTATAGCTACTATTTCAACGATAATCCGTGGAATTAATTTTTCGATAATAATTAGTGGTTTCCGGGCTAAAATTATGACAGCGGCATAAATAAAGGTTGTGTGTGCGCGTAACTCGACAACGAATGACACAACTCAACTACACCATTTACCAGCTTGTTTGTTGAAGTGTTCTATGCAGTTACAAAACATATATTTTCTATATACAACGTAATAACATCATAGAGGTATAGCGCTTATAATTTATATCTCGACAAAGTGTACATTTGAGATATTTTACAGTGGCTTAGTTCAATAAATGGATATAGCGCGATCGAGCAATGTAACATACAACTGGAACAACACAACACATTTAAATTCTGTATGATCATAATTGTTTACTGCTTTAAACAAGGCGAGGTCGGATGAAATTTCAATTTGCCGACTCTGACAATTCAGACGTAGTTCTTACGTCTGCCGAGTCCCTATAAATGTATTTTCTAGGTTCTTTGCCAGATTTTATAGATACATATAATGACCATCAACTACACAAAAATATAAATTAAAAATATATTTAACGTAAAACTATTACCAGCGGTCGGTCATTGCTTATAAAAGCGAGGCCAATCAAGATTCACAGACTATTCAACTAAAGCGGAAAGGGCTACACGGATAAAGATCCAGCTTGCAGCTGCCGACTTACGTATTGTAGGGCCGTTTTAACATTTCCAACAGTACATTTAAAAATACAGAAATGTATCATGATTTTCATGATTTATCATTGAATTGTTATCGGTTGCATTAAAAGCGGGTTAAGCCAATTTACACCAAATCTTCGCAATTAGGTAAACCCTATGTAGCTTTCAATGACAATATATATCTTGAATAACCCATTTGAAGCTAAAGTCAAATGTTTTCTTATATATAAATTAGTTGTATTTCTGGTAATTTAGCGTTTTCATTGCGTATTATATGTCGTTGAGTACCGACAATTAATGTTACTGCGATCAATGAAATGGTCACTGAGAATAGAGTAGCCGCACTCGTTGCGTTATCCCTATCCTTCCGTGAGTAACAAGTAAGCCTTAGCCTAATATAACTAGCGTAGATTTTCTTTAAATATATAATTGCACTTCGTGGTCACTTCTTGCTGTGTGCTGAGAAGGTGCATTGGTTTTCATCATGTCAAAGGAAGGGTGAACAGACGGGCTTTGCGACTAATGTAGGTTTTGCTTGTTTTAGCACAACTGCCCAAAATTCTTACCTGTTTGATATCTACGTGTTTACACGTACAATATCGAATGAAAGATTTTAGAATCAAGCGAAAATCGCTACAATCTTAACGTTAACAGAGTAACTTGGACACTTCTAATCTGAAATGCTTATTACAGACACTCTGTTCGCTATTACTTATTGTGGGCTATTTGAGATAACACCGTTCGCTACGTGCGCTCTGTTTCAATAAATACTTTTGTGGGCTAACATGAATATCAATGCCAAATATAAAATTTACAGGGGGACATCAAAGTCAAACTAGGAGGTGCACCAATATCAACCTCGATGGGGGCACCTATATCAAACTGAAGGGAACATTATCAAACTGGAGCGGGCACCACTATCAACCTGGAAAGGGACACCAATGTCAACATGGAGAGGGCCAATATCAAAGTGGAGGGGGCACCAATAACAAACTGGAGGTGGCGCTACTATCAAACTGGAGGGGGCACAAATTTCAAACTGGACGTGAGAACTAATATCAAACTGGAAGGGGGCACCAATATTAAACAGAGGGGGGCAACAATATCAAAATGGAGGGGGACAACATCAACTAGAGAGGGCCACCAATATCAAACTGGAGGGGCCAATATCAAACTGCAGGGAGCCAACATCAACTAGAGAGGGCCACCAATATCAAACTGGAGAATGGCGCGAATATCAAACTGGAGGGGGCCAATATCAAACTGGAGGGGAGCATCAATATCAAACAGCAGGGGGCACCACACGTGCTAGATGGGGGCACCGATATCTAACTGGAGGGGGACGCCAATATCAAACTGGAAGGTGCACCAATGTGAAACTACAAGGAGCCAACATCAACTAGAGGGGGCCACCAGTAAGTCTTTTACAGCTTGCCATAAGAGACTTTTGTCTCTTACAAATGCCCGAAACAGACACAAATCTCTAACAGCGAGCTAAAACAGACATAAATCTCACTTAGCCGTAACAGATTTTTGTCTCTTTCGGCTAGCTGTAAGACACTATTGTCTTTTATAACCAGCTATAAGAGACAAATGTGTCTTACAGCTATCCGTACGGTGTTAAATTCTCTTACGGTTGGCTTTAAGAGACTTTTGTCTTTAACAGCAATATATTTAAAAGTAAAATCTGATATAACTGTCTTTAAGATATTTTTATCTCGTATGACCAGTCGTTATAGACTTTTGTCTCTTCTGGCCAGCTCTAAAAGACAAAAATCTCTTACAGACGGCTGTAAGAGACTACAATATCTTACAGTTGTCTGTAAGAGATTAAAATATCGTACAATTGACTATAAGAGACAAAAGTGCCTTAAAGCTATCTGTATGAAACTAAAATATTATACAACCAGTTTTAAGAGATTTTTGTCTCTTACAGGCGGCCGTAAGAGACAAAACTGCCCGGTTTTTGCACGCATTTTTCTGTGAAGGCTGCATAACTTTGGTATCCTATATTCCGCGACAAGGAAGGGCAGTGAACCTGATTTCGAGCATGCACAACGACGACAAAATTGATCAATCGACAGCATACGAAATGAAACCTGAAATCATAACTTTCTACAACTCAACAAAAGGCGCTGTTGATTCTGTTGATCAGCTTTGTGAGAACTATTCTGTTGCGCGCAGAACGCGTCGGTGACCGCACGTCATTTTCCCTGTTGCAGAGGGCAAAATAGAAAGCCATGATCTGTGTTGGTTTGTTGGGAAGAGTGGCATGGTCGCCGCGCCCAGAACCAAATCGCCACGCTCTCTCTCCTTCTATCGTATGGCCTCGCTGCGTTTTGTTCCTCCGCGTCCAGTGGAAGGCTATCGTCGATGCGCTGTCTGCCCTCGCGCACGAGACAAGAAGACAAAATTTGGGTGCGAACGTTGTCGAAAGGCTATCTGTGCAGACCACATGGTTGTGCTCTGTGAAGAATGCAATGAATAAAACTAATAGAATACAGAAAACGTTATTTCCGCCATTTATATTTGTTTTGTTAATTTCATTACCTACTTTTGAGCCTGGGGTACATAGTACCCCACGCCAGCGTTGAAGTAATTTTTCCCACGCCAGTACTTAAATAGGAGACTTTATACGACACTTGGAATTTTTGAGACAATGACTACTTTTGCATTCGGTATTTCTGTAATTACCCTGTTGCGAGGGCAAAATAGAAAGCCATTCATAGAAGACGGGTTTTGAGGGCTGAGTCAATACATTCTCAGTGTCCGGGTCTATCGTTTCATCGACCGCACTCCAACTTTCGCCAATTTCCAATGTCATACTGATAGAATTCAAAATATAATCATGCATGCCAAAGCAAGGTCTCAGGGGCTACTATTTTAATGGTACCAAAGAAACCCCGTCTAACCGGAAAAAAATAGGAAATTTTAAGAGAAATTGGTAAAATAAAGTGAAAATTAGCAAAAATTGGGTTTTGAAGGGGGAGGGTCATGAAGGTTTTTCAGCACCCTTTGAAGGATCTTCCCCTTGACATGACCTCCCTCCGCCGCCGACGCTGGTTACCCTTGAGACCTAGGAGTTTTAGCATGTATGATATAATATTATACCTACGGGTTGGCTCAATTTCTTTTTAATTTTGAAGACACAAAATTGATTTTACTACCAATCGTCTCACCCGGTTGAGGAAAGCAAACCTTCCTACCACATCCCTAGGAATTGAGTCATAGGGGTAAAATAAAAGAAATGTCCCACAAAATTATGATTATATTAAAAACGAAGAAACAATAAAGCGTACAATATATCTGAGCCTAATGCGTGATAATACAACTTACACTTGAAGTGATCCTTTGTCCAAGACGAAAAATTTGCTCGTCACTGGATCTGCAGAAATTACAAAGAAGAATGGTGACGCTAACACTGATAAGATTCATTCTCTGAGACGAGATTCACTGTGGATAGTTTTATCACTTTTAAACAATCACTTCGCTGAACCTGTACGGACTTTTGATGGCAATTGGGTTTAAATACTGTTTTACTAGAAACATTAAACCACATAAATGTGTATATTTTGAAGGCGTTTACTCCTTCAATACACACCAGAATGAGCTACCACCAGCATTGTGTAAAATGAGTTTGTCTTGAGGTGCATATTCTGACGGACGCTGATTTATTGTCCTCGGTTACGAGGGTCTAGCTCCCAACCAAACCTCAGACGCCTGCATACGCTGCTTGCAGACACCAGGTTCTTTTCCTGGCGTCAGCTTGCGTTTGTCAAACATTGCACGATGTGAAAATTAATTATGGCGTTAAAGGCCTAAGTCTGCAAAACAAGTGTATTCAAATAATCTGCAAAAATGCCTAAAAATATACATATATATAGCATTTTTAAGATTTGCAATGTTGTTTCGAATTTATGTGTGTCACCATACAATAATGGTATGTTGACACATACAATGATTATTCATTTTTTGTATTCAAATATAGCTGAGAGATCTTAAAGGAGTGCTTAAGACTTGCCAGTGCAATCGATAAAGTATTTTTCTCATTTCATGAAGCACCGAACGTAAAATGTAATCCCAAACGAGATTACGATGCGAACCACGCGATACTTTGCTCTAAATAGTTATCTATCGGTAAATGCATCGGTCATGACATATTTTGATTCAAGTTTCTCCATTTTTACATTTGAACGCACCAAAATCGAGAATCCAAAAGCTTTATTGTAAATTTCAGGTCGTGTAGAAATTAATTGACAAATCTCACCGCTTTATTAGTTTATATCCTAAAGCAGATTTACACCCGTACTCAACTTTTCTGATTTTGGGAAATAAAAATGACTCCAGTAAAAGAAAAACAATTCTTAGAAACAAGAGATTACCTAATCGATGGTAATTAAAAAGAGATTTTCAAATTCTGTCAGATCAAACTATTCCGTCGAACTGGGATCTTTCTGCACTGAGCCTAAGGCTAAAGCTTAAGCTTAGACTAGGCAGATTCTAAAAAGGTCTTAAAGTAGAATTTATGTTGTTTCTTTATAACGAAACATGGACTAACGCACCAAAATAACTTTAGAATAGTAAAGTAAATTTTAAATTTACTTGTTCGAAATCAATGCAACTTTTTTGCATTGAACTCAAACAAATGATCCGGCCTCAGAATGTAAACCTAAATCTCAAATGAAGCTTTATATATTCGAAAGCGAGGGTTTACCCGCCCCCAAGTGTCTAGCTCACAACGGTATATGGGCGTCGTTTATACTCTCATAGGAAGTAAAAACACTTGTTACAAATCGAAACTAATGAAAGAGTTGTTCTACGAAATATTTAAAAAAATAACATCTATATCCTTATGAATACTCGCAAAACAAGGCTCCGTAAACCAGCGCTATTACACTTTACTGCAGGGAAACGCAAAGCAACAGAAAGACAACTAACAAACGTTGCGATTTAAATGTCGAAGAAACCAATTGTTTCGTCATAAACGTCACAAACAGCAATTTAGGGGTGCAATTAAAATTTTTGTAGAAAACATTTTAACTGCCAAGATTCAATTCCTTATTGGATTTCGAAGCATTGGATCCGCAAGCGCACGGTCTACTGAGCGACCTTGTCTAACCCCACAGCTGTTATAAATTTGCTATATTCAACATATCATTGAGTTATACTGAAGCCTACCTTTAATTTTTAATTTAGCCTTTAATTGTTTATATTTATACCATTAATGCTGACGCTCCGTGGTCTCAGGGAAGGCAGCCGGTGTCGGTAGGAGGGTGGCAGAAGCATTCAATTTTTACTAAAATTTTCCTGCGCGACTGCGGCGGAAGGGTATTGGGGTGCGGCGCGCCAGAGCTGGGGTACTGTAGTATACTGAGGGGGGTAGACCGGAGGTGTCTTGGTAGGGGTCTTAGACCTCACAGGGGGATAGCTTCCTGGACAACTGCTTCAGCATATATGATATATTCCATGTATTTCATGTGTATTCAATATATAACATATATTATTTTAGAAGCAGTTAAAGTACTGGTCGTTAGGGGTAGGCTTGGCTGGTGCCACACCCCCTCCCTGACGACATAAACCTTTACGAAAACTGGCAAAAATTAGATTAGGAAAAATAGGCACAAATTGACAAAACAAAGGTAAATTTTTTAGCAAACCTGGAGGAAATTTACAAAAATGAGCAAAATCGGGGAAACTCATGAACTTTCCAAAATTTTTCAATCATTCTACCCACACCGTCGCACACCACAGCACGTCGACCGGCTGACCCCTTAAAAACTTTAGGACGACCACCGTCCGGCATCGATTAGCCCCCTCTGGAACCTCAGAGCTTGCGCACGTATGGCTGCGGCTAGTTGCTTCACGACATATAGACGTGAGAAGCAGCTGGCTGAAAAGTTGAGTTGGGGCGATATTTGAAACCACGACCTAGACTTTTTATCCGCAGGCAGGCTCTCTACCGTGTGCGCTATACCTGCCCTACTTCACAGCAGAAACAAACATACGTGCAAGAGGTCAAGTTCTTGGAAAAAACTCATGCTTTGGCGAGGGGTGGCCGGCCTTCCAATGGGACTGGTCGGCGGGGTGTAGTCAGAGTATAAAATTTCGAAATGGCCTGGGCTCAAAATTTTCGGCTCAAAATTTTTGGGCCCAAGCACTCAGGAACGATTTTGAGTCTGGGGCAAGCTATGATAAAAACACATATGTGCGGGAAGCTACGATAAAACACTAGTCGAAGGACGTGTCCAAGCGACGAAACGCATCATAATTTGAACAGAAATCCCCCAAACATCAAGCAATTAATATAAAACAAAATCATCTGACCCGAGGTCCCGCCCCTATATTTTCTGACTCCCGATCATCCAGCCGCCCCTATAGCTGGGATCCAGCGGGTTCATAACCCTGGGATCCCCTGGTTAGTCGTCCCGATAAATTCGGACCCGGTGGAGAAGGCAGTTACTTTAGAAACTAGTAACTCGCCGTCGAGGGTGGAACGGAACCAGCGTGGTTTCATCGAGTAGTCTTTTGTGTACCGAATCACTTCTAACAGGCTTTGTATATGCGACTGTAAAACACATACTAGCTTTGTATATACTGACTGACTTGTAAAACTGCTGTAACACTGATCCTGTTGAAAACCCTAGAACCTCGTTGACCCTTGAACCTACCGAAAACAACTGAAAACGCACGAAATCTGCAACCTTAAAAGTTAGGCTAGGACGGATTAGAGCCTACGCCTCTTTCTTTTGGATTCGCAGGAATGCGCTATACCGACTGAGCTATGTTTATCCGACTTTGGATCAATTATAAAACGGCTACAGAACCAGCGCCCACCTATTTAGAAGTGACACACTTGCCATAAAGCCTGATCATGACCACATTTCGAACCGCATGAATTTTCGAAATTGTTTGTGTAATAGCAAAAGTATGTAAATTATTAAAATGCAGTTAGCAACACCTTAACAAACAGAGCGATAGAAAACAGTCAACCATGGCTATCCTAGGTACCCCTTGACTATCATTTTGTCCGCTCTGCCTAGCTAAGTAAACCAAAATATATAAATAGTCAACGCTGACTATTAATTTTCCCTAATAGCGACGGTAGACTATTGAGACATAGCTAGGACACGGTGTACACAAATTAACTTAAACGAGCCATTAAATGCTAGATATTTAGCTGAGCGGGATAATGATACTAAGCTATGTAGAAGCACCACAAACTGATTTTATTCAAATTTGCTACATTTTCGTGTGATATCCGTTGTGAAAATTAAAATACTTGGTAATTTCTGTAAAGTGTCTAAACGATCAGTTATACGTATATGAATTGTAACATCACTGTACCTTACAGTGAAACGATTCTTTATTCATTGCAGTAGTGACATACATAATAAATTTATTAGCATTCGTTTTTTGACAACTAAATACAGAAATATGACCGAGTGAACTGTTCTTCAAAAGCTGGCAAAACACAACCAAATATATTACAAGCTAATACCAATCAACAAACTAATATGCCACATAGCTAGGGCGAATAGAGCGACTGTGGCTAATCTGCGGTCAGGGACATAGGTCCAAGTTGAGTATCCTGATCTCCATGCAAACACAGAAAGATTATAATAGCGGCAACAATATATTAAGTGTAACGACACGGCTATTTCATGCGCATATTTATGCGAATACAAAGCTGGTTCTACTTCACGTCAACAAAATATGCTAATATCAATCTTTTCTATTAAAGTGATTATTTATGTATGACACAGAAAGACAAAAAATTTTGAGCACTAAGCCACTATTTTTGTTACTCACGCCTCGTTTCAAGCAAAAAATCAACTTAAACATACAACATACCGGTGTGAAACCTGTATGTTAGCTTTGAAAGCTAGATTTGTACGTTACTAAACAATTCAAACGCTGGCAGCACACTACGCTTTGGTGACCCACCAGGATATATTCGGCTGAAATTTTACCCAGTAATGCAAAGTTTAAATATTTATATATAAAGATGCTTCAGTCAGCCAATCCAAAATATTTTACATTCAGGAATTATCTCAGAAATAAATACAATAGAACCTTGTTTTATCACCAATTATGAATTATGAGTAATCGATGTGTAAAAGAAACGTACACAATAGAGACGTGCACTGCACTAGCATTCAAAATGAGCTGAATTCCAGCCATGTTGCGCACACATGAACCCATTCAAAAATGCGCCCTTCAGAGAATACTGCGTACAACGACTGCAAAATTTGTGTTACAAACGATTCGTCGTCCGTACCTTGTTACAAACGATCAATCGTCCGTATATCAGGTTATAGACGACAAGGCGTCTATAAACTTGATTACTGACGATTCAGCGTCCTTAACAAATATTACAAACGACGAACTGTTTGTAATATTTGATATGGACGATCGGTCGTTTATAACATTGTTATAGACGGCCGATCGTTAATAACAAATGTTTTAAACGATCGATTAACAAATATTACAAAGGACGAACTGTTTGTCCATCCCAATTGGCTCGAGTCCTCGGGCTCAGAAAATTTTTCAGGCTCGCGAAGCGCACAAATATGTAAACCTATATCCTAAGCAACGAAGCTTTCTGATTATGTATTACCACTCAAATGAGAGTTAAATTTATTGATTCTTTAGCAGCAACTACAACTGCGATGAGCACACGACCGGGTGCGTGATGCTTCTTTGTAGTCCACTAGAATACCTCCTACTCAGCAACCCAAAACGAAAGCTTGTCGTCATTTTGGACAGTTTAATACAGTGTCAAATTGTTAGAATTTCCAATTTTTTCTACAGCCTCTATGTATGTCTAGACACCACGCTGTGACGGAACTACTAACAAGGCCTTTCCTGCTGCATTCGCTGAATGAAATATCCAGTCTTTCAAACTGTGCCCTAAGCAGGGATGCACATAAAGCGATTCGGCACCAGCCACTAAAACAAACAACGGAATTAGTTTAACATCACTTGGATCAGTGTGTCTAAAAAGACAAGTTGATCGACTGTATCTTTTAGAAAACAACTTCTAAAACAGAACCATCTCATGCTTTAGACAAGCTTAGAGAGGACCACTTTTTTCAATCAAAAAGAAATTTGTCGGACAACATCAAATTAATGGAAGCACTACAACTGTTTAAAGCTGTCCAGTAACAGGAACAACACTGTCAGCAAACAAGCGTTCCTAGGGTCTGTGTACTATATGAAAGAAATGTACCTTACTTATCCAGCAACGGATATCTCTAGGTTTGCAAATTTCTGCTAGAATCTACTGCAATACGACTTTCGCACCATAACTTACTCCATATATATGCCCAAAACAGTTGTAACAAATAATCTCTGACTTTAATTATTCTGGATACCATATGTACACAATATGCAGATCCAAACACACAATATATAGTAGGATTATATATTTTATCTCTGTGCGCGCAGAAGGCACTGCACAACTTTAAATATATTTGATGCTGCCTTTGTCGCCATTTCTATTTCAGTGCAACAGACGTAGCACAACTATAAATTAAATGTCTCCATTTTAAAACCGCACACAATCACCGTACAGCTGACTAACTGAGGAAGCTATATATGAGGTGTGGTTCTAGAGAAATTGCCTTGAAATTGAAAATGGCACGAAAATTAGTTATATTTTATGTGTGTAAAGTGTAGTTTTCTTTAGGAAGACACAATAGAAATCACATTGTCCTGGAGAACTTAGTACACTATTTATATCGTAAGAAGCGTCGTAAAGTTCGTCGGCTTAGAGGTGGTAGATGGTCTCAGGGGAATTTTCTGAAATTTCTAAGAACTCAAAAAACTTTCCCGAATATTTTTGCTGATTTGCGATAAATTATCCCCAGTTTCTCCAATTTGTTGCCGATTTACCCTTATTTTTGCCAGTTTTAGCTAAAGGTTTTCGCGCCCGGAGTGCGGGAGTAGGATATGTGGGTAAATGTAATTTTGGTTATCCGAGCCGTAGAGGTGGGTAAACCACTCTACTCCTCATCGACACCTATGATCTATATAGACCATTGACCAGCGAGTTTTTATATATTTCCTATTTATTATGTTGTTTTTAAGCTGTAGTCCAAACTATGACGAAACTGCTATAATATCTTCAAATAAAGTTTTATTGCTCGCTGCCCTGCGACATGTTTTATTGCCCGCTGTCCCGGCGATATGTTTTATTGCCCGCTGCCCGGGCGATATGTTTTATTGCTCGCTGACCGTCGACATGATTTATTGCCCGCTGCCTGGGCGATATGTTTCATTGCCCGCTGTTCGGGCGAGATGTTTTATTGCACGCTGCCCGGGTGACACGTTTTATTGAACGCTGCTCCGGGCGACATGTTTCATTGCCGCTGCCCGGCTATATGTTTTGTTGCTCGCTGCTGGGCAACATGTTTCATTGCCCGCTGCCCGGGTGACATGTTTTATTGAACGCTGCCCCGGGCGACATGTTTCATTGCCCGCTGTTCGGGCGAGATGTTTTATTGCACGCTGCCCGGGTGACACGTTTTATTGAACGCTGCTCCGGGCGACATGTTTCATTGCCCGCTGCCCGGGCGACATGTTTTGTTGCTCGCTTCCCGGTGATATGTTTCATTGCCCGCTGCCCGGGCGACATGTTTTATTGCACGTTGCCCGGGTGACATGTTTTATTGAACGCTGCCCCGGGCGACATGTTTCATTGCCCGCTGCTTCGGCGATTTGTTTAATTGCTCGGGACGACATGTTTTATTGCCCGCTGCCCGGGTGACATGTTTTATTGCCTGCTGCCCTGCGACATGTTTAATTGCCCGCTGCTCCGGCGACCTGTTTTATTGCCCGCTTGCGGGGCGATATGTTTTATTGCCCGCTTCCCGGGCGATATGTTTCATTGCCCGCTGCCCGGCGATATGTTTTATTGCCCGCTGCCCGGGCGACATGTTTTATTGTTCGCTTCCCGGCGATATGTTTTATTGCTCGCTGCCCGGCGACATGTTTTAATGCACGCTGCCCGGGTCATATGTTTCATTGCCCGCTGCCCGGGTGACATGTTTTATTGCCCGCTGCCCCGGCGATATGTTTAATTGCTCGCTGCCGGGCGACATGTTTTATTGCCCGCTTCCCGGTTGATATTGCACGCTGCCCTGCGACATGTTTTATTGCCCGCTTCCCGGACAATATGTTTTATTGCTCGATGCCCTACGACATGTTTTATTGCCCGCGCTGAAGGTATTCAAAGCTGCTCTGTTTATACTGAACTAACTCGGAAAGACGTGGAAGGTTTAAAAATTGGGGGGTTGGTTCCTCCCCCCCCCCCATGAAATTGAGTAATTCCGGCTGGGGGGAGACTAACCGAAAAGAGCCAAATTTAAAGATAAGGCTTGATGAATGACAAAATATAAAACTATACAAAAATAATGTCGTAAAAAGCAACAAAAACGTGTCCCTCGGCGAAAAGACATGGCTCTTTTATGACAAAAATGTTGCAGTAATTAAAGAATAGAGCTCGTTATGATGACCGTATTGGTCTTAACGCTATCATATCCTATGGCTATATTTTGAGACTAAAGTTCAAAAATTTAACTAATCTATAAGTGCTTGCTATTATTTTCGCGTAAAGTCCCAACGTTCATCAGTGGAACCTCTTATTGAACAATTATCAAAATATAGCCATTTGGTAATTGCATCTTGTCTAAAAACGCAGAAGCAACATCTTTTTTGTTTTTCGAGTAACGCTCCGGTAATGGAGGAATTATGGAGTTTGAGAGATAGCACCCTCGTGGTTCCTCGACCCAAAATTCGAAGATTTGTTCTACAAAAGGGCGCCTAAAAAGTTTCACGTGGGGGTTTTCGGACAGGCGAAACTCATTATCGGTGTTAGTTTTGTGCTAACTTGTGCGGTATGGTGTGATATCCATATATATCATATCGACATATGCTATCGAGAGTTGATTTTCTGTGCACGCCAAAGGCGTAGGTGTAACGATCTTTCACTATGCTCTGCAATAATCTCGATAGAGTTACTACTTTGAAGAAGAATGCTTACGGCATCCACTCCCAAAACATCAAATGAAAAAAACGGAACCCATCATAGCACAGTCTAGAATACAGTGTTGGGCAACATAATTTGTAAATAACAAGAAAAATAGCATCATACAGGGGTGCCGTACGCCACTACAAAGCGAGGGGCAAGTGGTCACCCGGAAAATAGGGGCACCGGCTAACCCGATTATCGGAAACTGAGACCACCACGTACTGCACCTTTGGGATGATGTCAAGTTTTCCTCTGTAACAGTTGGCGGAAGCTTGACATGAGTATCGCAGGACAAAAATTTAGATGTATAATTTTGATCCCAGCGTAAGCTTAGGCTCATGCGGCGTTCACGTTATAATGTCCCCACTGTTTGGAACCTATGTACCCCAGACAGTGTGAGACACACTATAGATAACACAGTGTCTTTCACACTGTATTGTTTTTAATATAATTTTATAAGGGTATATAGCTAAGGGTGTTTTTGTTTTCTGATGGTGTCAGCCACACCATCCACTTTTTGTTGTCTTCTTGAGGGTGTAGCAGATACCCTTAAATCGCTATGCACACACACTCTGTCAGGCACTGTCGACATATATTTTTAGTTATATTCATAGTTTAGCACAGCATAGTTTCATATCCGGTTTCATGGATATATATGTGCAAACAGAAAATTTCAAATATTTTGGGCCCGAATGAAAATATTTCAGCATGTCTTAGGTAAAATAGCAAAAAACTCGCATTGACCGAGGCGCTGCTAACCCCCTCCCGCCACCGCGAGGCGCCGCTCCTCAACCCCCCCCCCCCCGGGTGCTGCCTCTCACTCACACCCCGCCGAGACATCGCACCCACAGACTCCAGAAGCGCTCGCACCCAGCACCGGAATGCCGCATCCCCCACTCCTGCGGTCGCGCCGCACATCCCTCCGAGGCATATTACCAGCTCAACTCCCTTTCGGGGCGCCGCACCCCTCTCCCCTAACGCCACACCCTGAGCCGCCACATCTCCCACCCTCTCCGCAAGGAGCTACACCCTCCTTGCTCTCTCCTGTGGCGCCGCACCCCCGCCCTTCCACCTCCTTTTAAGCGTTGCATCCCCCGCGGGGCTGCGAGCACTCTCTAGGTTCGACTACGGCACGCGCTAAATTTTAGCAATATTAGGAAAATTTTAGGGCCAAGTAAATCACCATTATTGGAGAACTTTGTGGAGCTTGGAAACTTTTGTGGTTACTCTCTTGGTCTATTTCCCACAGAGACAAATTAGCCTCGTCAGCCGGCAGTCATAAAACTTGTGTCTGTTAGGCAATCAAGCAAGCAAAATACGATGGCTTTGTTACCTAGAGGCTTACTTGGTTTGTATTTTTCATTGCGTTTCAAGGAGGTTGCTGTCGACAAACCCTTGTTTTCAAAATCTTGTATAATTTCATTTCTTTAGTTATGTATTGCGTACACGACATCAAGAATTGTATATAAACACATTTTTCAGTAAGCTGAATAGGAAGGTTTGGTTATCAGAATTTAACATGAATATTTCATGCATTTTCTTTTTAAGTGACTTTCATTATGTTTAGGATGGATGATGTATAGAATAGTCTATCTTCAATTTTTGTTATGGATTTATTTCAGGGCATTTAAAACTGCATTATAGGGCTTTCGATATGTTAAATAGGTGGTATAATCATCTAGTGCAGAGTTTATGTATAACTTCAACACTGTTTGGAACTTATGTACACTACGCAGTTCCAGACAAACGGTAGACACGGTGTCGGAGACACCCTAATGTTTTGATAAAACTCTAAATTATTGGAAGATTTTTAATCACTATAACCAAATAGCACGTCGATGTTCCACATCTTCCAGATTTACGATGGTACGATTTTTGATTTTTGGGCTATCTATATTTCACAATTTGACATTATGTGTTGCAGCCTGTTGAAACAGAGCTAGCGAAGTGAGCAGAGTTTCCACCGAGGAAGTTAATTGGAAAAGTCGTTAAAATTTCTTTGTCTGTAGGTCTAACTCATAACTCGTCTTTCTTTGGCTAGATGGATTTGGACGGAATTTTTTGTTTGAAAGAAAAATTAATGGTGATGCCCTTTAGTTTTACCATTATACTATTCTTAATAGCACGGAAGCCATACATTACCAAAAAATGAAGACAAATTACATCCTGGAAATCGAGTTCTTAATACCTTCCAAGCCAATAAAAAGGACATCATCAAGTCAAACTCTAGATTGTAAAACCACCATATTCATCATGATCCGATGCGTTCGTTTGAAAATGCAAAACGGCAATAAAATTACGAAAGTTGAAAAATCTATATTCTTGGAAAAGGATGCATTATAGACCATGTTCGGGCCAACAGCGGACCAGTGCGTTATCTCACAAAACCTGATGACCAGCAAAGTTGTAGATCACGGTGAGCTGATTCTGGATAGTGGTCCCCGTTTTTTGATGTGACACCTCACCAAGCGGGTTGCAAAACCCAAGTAAATCAAATCCACGACCAGATTTGATAATGAACTCTTAGCTAGTTTTCGTCAATTTCGGTAGCAGATGGCGTTGGAGTTCCTACTTAGCCTTCATCTAAAGTCCACATTGTTGTAAGTTTTCACAGGATTCCCACGGGTTTTATCCATCTGATAGCATATAGTCGGGCCCGTGACCCCATAAGGGATTGATCCATGGAACTCACCATGGGGTGTGGTAGTTTTCATTTAAAGTGGGTATATACTTATTTAATTTTTGTGCCCGAGGGAAATTAAGCTTTGAGTTCCTGATTTTGCCATAGAACCACATGTTCCACAAATGGTTCAAACTGATACTCACTAACACAGCTTTTTAGAAAGCGCCCGCTTAAGGAAAAGCTATCCACTTCTTTAAACAGCGATCAGGACAGGAACAATTTAGTCATGTTGATGACAGTGGTCGATGACAAAAGGCAGTGCCAAGTTGCCAATTCATAAAATAACCTAATAATTTGGATAGGCAGTGCTAAAGAGAACCACCAAGTTTTCAGGACATTGCTCAATAAATGGAACCACTATGTCTTTTTGATGGCGCTAATTATACGAATTTATGGCTCGTTTAAGATAAGTTGTGTGAGCCGTGTCCTAGCTTTGTCCCAACAGTCTAGGGTCACTACTAGGGACAATTAATAGTCAGAGTTGACCATCTGTTTTTATCGTTTTACTTAGCTAGGCTTTGCGGACAATATTATAGTTAAAGTAGACTAGCTAGGACAAAGAGGATAGTCTGGGCTGACTGTTCCCTGCCGATCAACTTGGTTTGGTGTTGCTGAATGGATTTTAAGGATTTACATATATACTTTTGCTATTACACAAAGAAATTCCAAAATTCGTGCGGTTTGAAGTGTAGTCAAGATCAGAGGTTATGTCGGGTCATTGTAAGTAAATAGGTGATCGCTGGTCCTGCCGAATATAACCGCTTTATAATTTCTCCGAAGTCTGATAAGCATAGCTCATTCGGTATAGCAGATTTAAAGGTAGGAGGCGTGGTTGTAATCTGTCCTAACCTAACTTTCCAGGCTGCTGCGTCCCACATACGCCTCCATGTTTTAGCACCGGCCCAAATTACTTGTTATATAATAAGGACAAACTGAAATTAAATGCATCTTGTTTCATATGTGCTATGGACTATATGACGTTTACATGTACTAACTTATTGCCGAAACTTGCTTAAACCAAGCAGCCCGACATTTACGAATACTCATGCAAGCTGTATCGTCCATGGGCTCCTGAAGTTGTCTGCACTTGCACAAGGTAAAATTGGTACACGAACCTATTGGGCGTAATAGTATGTATATACGTACCAGAGATGTAACGGGTCACCATTTCGTGACCCGGTGAACCAATCATAGCAGTGACCCAGTCACCCGGGCATGGTTGTGACTTGGTGATCCGTCCATGGCAGTGGACCAATTAGGCAATTTCATAGTCTGCGAATCTGTTTATAAAATAATCTAGCAAAGCAGATCAGTATCTGCCTGACAATCTGTCAGACGGATTACAATTACAAAATTGAGTTTTCCGTAGGATTTTTTTGGGCCCGAGAGTAAAAGTAGGATAAAAGTAGGTGTTCCAGTGACATGTAAGCGTCTTGGTTGTGTCTTGGAATTAGCGTTGGGCAGCGGTCAGTTTTGAAGCTAAACGGTCCGTCACTGGCCAGCAGACAAAATTTTGTATAACAAACCGACAACAGATAGTCCATAAAATGTATGCAACTACAGACGGTCAATAAGCTCTCGCTACAATGCCAATATCATACTTATGTATTTTGTCTTACGCGGCAGGTTTATTTTCACAAAGGTTTAATGCGGGATTTTAACTACACCATCAAACTTCTTTGGTGGGTTATCGGTTATCCCCAAAAAGTTACATTGCATTTTGCTATTAGGGTGCTATTTTACTATTTTGCTATTTGGTTTAACAACATTGACAAACTTAATAATTGACCATTTATTGTTATTTTGGAGGTCATAAATTACGAATTTGACACTTTAGTAGTAAGGCCGAAGGCACAAACAACACCCATATATTGCTGGCAAAAGCAGCGCGCAGGTGGACGACGCCGCGTGCGGAAGCTCAAATGTTCTTTCTCAACGTCAGGGAGCTTTTGGTTGGCATTTTCGGGGAGAAATTCCTCTATGCAATTTAATCCGGTAATACGAAGAGACCTTAGAAATTAATACAAGCACGAGCCCAAAATACAGAGAGATCTTCAAAAGCCTAGAACAAAGTCTGACTTATGGAGGAACATTCTCATTTAGCGAGACTAAACTTTTGCTGGCTATTGATCAAGCGACATATAATGCAAAGCTAACTTATAAAGCCCAGGACTCGAGGTAATGAGGCATTTACATTAAATTGAGTGCAGGCTGACTAAGTTTTGTCCTATAGTCAGGCGTCACTATCACATTGTTTTAGTACAGTGACAGCTAACTATGAAAACATAAATAGCAGCTTAGTAACACACTCTGGTTTTGCACACGAGTGAGGTCTGACCCAAATTTCTGTCCTGTATAGTCCGAGGACACCGTATATGATGTAGCACGGACATGTCATACCCCAGACAAAGTTGGTATAATTTTGCTATATAGTTTATAGAAGAGAAACTGCACAAGTGACTGAAATAATATCGGATTTATATTTGCGTACTGCACCCACAGCTACAAAAGCTAAGTCATGGGTTCTTTCCACTGTGGCGCCACCGGCAATAATGTCAACGAAATTATGCACAAGCGGGAGTGCTCTCTCTACCGACGCATTGGAACATGAACTGTCATGAGTGTGACTCCGGTATTTGCAGTGGCTCTGCACCACTTCGATGTAATGACCAAGAAAACCCAAGGCGCACCGCTTACAAACCGACATGTGGACATTATATAGAGCTCTCTGTAACCTCAGAACAAAATTAATAGCCAGCCTTGACTGTGCCAACGTTCCATACAGTCACGCTTCACTTAGGGACAAACTAGGGACAAAGCGCACTTAAGTCATCTTAAGTGCCCCGTAATATGTCACCATTTGTTGGTTATTTACGTATGTCAGGTCATTTAGTGACCCGTTTACGATAAGTTGGGTGCAGCCTGACTTAGTCTTGTCTGGCTATCAAAGTGGATTCAGTAGACATTGCTATAGTATGAGCTGGCTATAGGTTTTTCTTGCAACCGTATGTAACTGTCTGGATAATCTGTCTAGTCTAGGTTAGCTATATAGAGCCAGAAAGACGGCCAAAGTAATGCGTTGTTCACAGAGATCTGCGTGCACGAAAAGCACACCGTAAGCTATTGCAAAGGCGATATATTTTGGTTATACTATTGCAGAGTGTAATAATTTTCTGTTTTTGGTTCCAGCAATAGCATTGCGCATAAATATTGATGTTGCAATGTTTGCTTTTGATGCACCCAACGCAGAAACTATATTGTTGTTGCAACATCAATAGCTTGCTCAATGCCATTGTAGCGACAACAGAAACTAACATAAATGCAGCAACAATAGTTTTCTCGTAGCATGTTAGCAACAGTAGCAGTTACGGATATATGTAACTGCAATATAATGCTAGATTCTATTGCATTAACGATAAAAATTTGGTGTCACACAAAGTCAATCAAGGGCTGTGAGTATCAATCACATAGGATAATTTGTAGTTGGAATTTTCTTGGTCGTATCTGCTCTCTTAAAATTAAGTTTTAGCTAGGTTGGACCTTAGGCTTAAGTTTAGTCTTAGGACATTCTACCCGTTACGGTTGACTCAAGAAACTAGACATAAGCCTGGCTCACATTTTAAAATGCATTCGTTTTGGGACAATAGCAGTCGAGCACTTTTGATGATATTTCATGAGCTCAATGTCGACTGAAACAACAGATTACACATAGTGGTAAAACAAAGACACCTAGACATTGTTTTTCAGTACTTTTGTTTTGTTCCTACATTTACACATTGTCGTTGCTTAAACTTGGTCACTTATAGTTGAGCGCAAATTCACAGTTTACGCAATAGTCCAATTTTTGACGCAGGCGGAATTTAGTTTTCTCGTAGCATGTTAACAACAGTAGCGGTTACGGATAAAGCCGAGGCTCGGCGATATTGACGATTAATGAAAATTTTTGGATTCTTGCTCAGAAATGGGAAGAGAACGATGGGTCACATGCCCATCTGGAAAGTTACACAAATTTGCACGGGATTGCGGTATTCAATATTTGCACCGCAGGTTTATTCCTGGTATCTGATCCTGTTCAACACGAGATTATATCGCACTATTCACCGCAAATTCGAACATGGGCTAGGACCGAGATCCCAGGGCGGATAACAATGTCCTAAATCAACTGCTTGTATCTGAAATCTTATTACGATTGTGCGCAACTTCCTGCGTCCATAGCTCAGTCATTGACGTCCCCCTGTAAAACAGCCGCGGTGCACTATTTCTGTTTTATTGTATTGTAATATTGAAACAAGTTACACAATTTGAAATTTTATACGCAATAGCAATATACAGTTATCCATTTCAAGGAGCAACCTATTGTCTACATATAATTGGCCAGAATTGAAATTCCTTAAATGAAATTCCAATGACTGTAGCGTGACATGAATTTATTTGCTTTTTCGACGACATGTAAGAGGTATATATTTTGGTCGTCATATAATTAATCTTTGGTAATTAATGGTAACAATATTATTTCTTAAAATTGTTTACCACCATTATTTTATGTGGTGAAATGTTTCCGTGGTATAACGTACATGGGTGTGTATTAATTTGTTCGAAAATTTGCTGAAACCGTTCGAAAACAATGTGAATTTGGATTATGCTGAATTTGTTCGAAAATGTAATTTTAATTATTTATTGAAATTGTGCGAAATTCGGGGTGTGTATTAGTTTGTACCAAAATCTA
>JASANE010005726.1:0-14332 GCA_030248225.1 Trileptium ribeirensis | reverse complement strand
GTTGTACTTGGTTCAGTTAGTATTGCTAAAATTGTAATAGGGACAAAGGTTAACACATTCAACCCCAATGTTATGCACTTTTACCGAATGCGAGACTGAGCGTGAGAATAGATAAATTTAGGCTATCCTCACCTGATGCTGGTCTGTGACACTTTGAGGGCAACCCGAGACCATTCCAAGCTAAAGAAGTGATCAGGATGTCACAGTTACCCATCTGGATTTGTTAAACCTGAGAAGATGTAGATTTGAAACAATTAAAACTGACTGGCTTGTTCAAACAAGTTATTAGGAATTCTAAAGGCTGTTTTCTAGCTCAATGTATAGAATTTATTGGAGAAAACTCGCAATAAGTGAACCATAGGATGGATCCTCAATTTTGGACTTTGTTCTATTGAGAAATTGGTATCTCCAGATGAGGAGTGCGTTCAAAAACTGCACTGAGCAATATTATGTTGATATCCAGTCAGGTCGAGGCAACTTTACATGATTGACACAAACAAGTCTCCAGGCACTAGCAGTGGCGGATATAGCTCGCTAGGAAAGGGAGGCGGACCTCCAAGGTAGATCATTTGTTAGCCACACCAAGCCAATTTTCATATTTTTTGAGGCCGGGAGGGCGAAATTTTGGTACCTGTGTTATCTCCCGATCACTCTGCTCATTGAAAATATGCGTTTTTATAAGGACCTAAAGTGAAGTTATATCTTAGCCAAAAACGTTTTATGTCTTAGTCCAATGGCGGTTCCGCCGCACTGTGTCCCCACCCCTAATGTCCACCCTTGTGCACAAGGCTTTATTTTATCCGGCCATAATAAAATTTATGAAATTAATTTACGGGTTGCCATACAAAAATAACTTGCAAATTTGGGAAAAGGAAAATCCTTTTTGTCTGAGATGCCGTCAGTTATGTTAAGAATCTGGTGTGAACTGGGCCAGCTTGATCGAACCTAGCTTTAATTGAACACTTTAATTTCAAATTGGGGCCAAAATTGAACGCGGAAAGCTGTTTAAATTTAGAACTCGATATAATGTTACAGATTTGAGCTTTTATTAAAGCATAATGAATTAGCCAAAATTTTAGGTTACGTTATACAGGCTTCGTTGATTAAGGATAGGAAATGGCTAGTGGCACTTATTACTTATACGTACTCCTAGTGGTTGAATCTCTCTGCGGAGCTCTAGCAATCACCACAAACTAGGCATGTGAGCAACTGTAAGGGGCCAGGCGTAACACCCTGCAAAAGCCCGCCTGCAACATGTGAAGTGAATCTGTTCCTTCGTACTAAGCGATGCTTGTCCCTTGAGGGTCGAGGAAGCCATGGTATTATTAGGCATTGATCCTGGAAAGCCGACGTTGCAGCTTGGCAACTCGTCTGGGCTCGTGGATGGTTTTTTGCTTTGTTCCGACAATTCGAAAAATTTCCCCCTAGTATATATCAGTGCGACCCAGTACGTACGTGGAGCGGTGCGTTCAGTTTATCAAAAATTGAAACATGTATTTCGAATAAAAATTCTGGCAGTGAAAACTATGTCATATTAGTTACAATATCTCATTATCAACGCGATGTTTTCATTTCAACCCCAAAGAGCAGGACGGTAAGATACACCAAACCGATTTACTTATATACTATGTTAAGACATGTTCCTTATCCAAAAGTGTTAAATTAAAACACAAACGTATACACTGGTTTCTGAAATAATGGTCGGCTCCGGGTTAACCTGACTTTATTCGACAGGACATACTGAATTAGCAATTCCAAATTGTTGCACGAAAGATTATTATGTACAAAGATTATTATGTACAAAGATTATTATGTACAAACAGAGGCAACTATATTTAATCCACAAGCATTCTTCAGATAAATAAATGCAAAATCACCGTTACGAAAAATATTTAAAACGAGCCTCCGAGCCATCGGTCGGTATCATAAAATTTTACGATCTGCCTGCGATATATATATGTCATATGTTTTATCTATGATTAAAACATGATATGCTCACTCTTCAAAAGAACGTAAACCGCACAATGTCCGGCTTAAATACGTAAGTTTAAGCAGCTATTCAAGATCAAGCTATTGATCTTATTCATATAAGTTTCGGGGTAATTGTGCTATGCTGAAATTACAGCGCAACAAATGCATAACACACATGAAATGTATAAGTTTCCTAACAAATTTGGTTTGGTCGGCCTGCGCGGTTTGAAATAACGTCCTGTCCAGATCGATTAACCTGTCCGTGTGCCGAAATTCTCTTCTTCATTTTAATGAATCCGAAAACTTATAGGATTTCGTGATTTCACAAAAAAACTTGTTTTATGTTTCCGCTGTGTCTAATGCTGGTTCGAACGGTTTTGACAATTGTCCGTCTATATTCAGTACATGTGATTTGCATTGTACTTGACAGTCTTCCCTAATTGAAAGGGTATAGATTGTTGAAATAAACAATATTGTTTATTAGGAAAGGTTTATCATGTCCCAAAAGTAATAATACACACAGATCTTATTGCTCATTGGTTTGATAATTGATAAATTAAAAAATTAAGGTCATTGGTCAACACCTTTAAAATCATACATGTCTGAAGTCATCACTTACTCGACTATTAACAAAGTACATCAATGTCATAGTCCATTATCAAGTTATATATATCTAATTAATCAATCAATGCGCCCCCATGATTCAACTTTAACGTTCACGACCACTATTCATGTATGTTTCTGACCAGAATCTGGCTCTAATGGGAGTTGTGGTTCCGTGCTAGTGAGTATGTGGATATCTCTTACGAATTCGTATCAACACTTATTCTGCATGAAATCAAGCCAAAGTCAAGTTGTATATGCACAGGTAATGCCATCTTCTAAGTACTAGGCCTTAGCCTAGGGTTACTCCCTTATATATGAACCTAACTTTATGCCCCTCTGCTTGACTTGGCCCAGGATACTTATTTATTGGCTAAAATTATATGTAGGTTATGAGATCTTTTACATCGCATTAATTAACTTTGCGGAAAAGTGACCTTTGGGTGAAATTTCTACATGCGTCTTTATAAGTGTTATTTTTTGTAAGCAATTTTGTCACCACGGTTTATACAGTTTCCAAAATAAACAGGCACATATTTAGAAGCCCACGTGGGCAAAGCTGTTAATAATTATTGCAAATATAAACCGTTTATTGCGCAGTATATTACACCAATATCCTTTAATAGCAGTTCATTACATATCTCCTCCGTAAAGACACCTTTCATCACCACATCAGCATTTTTAACATACATATAGTATTTGGCAGATCCTTAATTTTATATACTAAGATTCCTTGCGAAATCCATTGGGTACCGACGTTTCTTACTGAGGCGTTGTGTACTGTCTAACACACATATATATTCTAATATATACTTAATTATAATACCTAATATGAAGAATAAATGGAATATGCTAACGTCAAATAAGGACTACAAGCGAAGAACAATTGGCTATAAATCAACCGCAAACCGCTAGCATAACTATTTAATTTTGTTCCATTTGCCTTAGTTTGTACATTAACAGCTTTCTTATTTTTACGCTTATACTAGCAAATTTCACGCATTGTGTACCGTAGTGGGATTTAACAATGATTTGCATCACAGGTCGATCGCCTTGTTTGCAGAGTCATTCAACACCTTCGGCGATTATAAAAATTCGACCATATACCTATCATAGGTGATTAAGGCAATCGGGTGGTATATAGATGTTCTCGGCTAAGGGTAGGTCAAGGGTATAGGTAAAATATCGCCCTATCTCCCTAATTTTTCTTCATAATTTTGACTATTTTCCCTTTAAAGTGAGTATATATCTTTTTTCATATATTGCTAGAATTTTCCGCACACTTTGGGCGAAGCCTTACGGCGAGACTTATGCCGTAGAATCACATAAAAGTCCGGAACAAAAGCGCAACCATCAGCTCCAAAACAAAGTGTTGCTAATAAAAGCAATGAAACAATGCAAACAATGTTGTTGTAGCACCAGTTATACTTCAAGTAAAATTTATTTAGTTCATTTGGAGATTGATGTATTCCATTCGACAATTTTTCATTGACACCTATGCCCGTAGAAACAAAATCGCGACATTGTGCATAAATCGTTTCAACCAACCACCCATTTCTTTACAGAACCTGCGATGTAGATATTGCCTCGGATTTGTCGTAGCTACAGCTGTGAAAGGTTCAGTTCAGCGGCTAGACATTAATCGGCGCCACATAACCGCCTTTGTGAAGCGCTTCAATATACCAGTAATAGTGCCAAAGAATGTAGTTGAGGAAAAAATTCATAAGACTACCGGCGAAAAATGTCCCTATTTTGGCAAATAAAGGCCAGGTTAAATTGTACAAGAGAGCTGTGAAAAATTTGTTCAACGAAGCAAGCGTTAGCACCAATAAACCGAGGACGTAGCAATTTTCCATGAGTAACATTGGAAATAGCAGAATCGGGTGTGGTCGACGAAGCGTTGGAACAACGTAGAGCAACAAAATGGCTCCGATTTGACCCAAACACCATAAGCACCTCATATACCCGCCATCGAGATAATTCGCGATGCATTCCTCGACCTGAAATATTATTATTTATAGACTGGCGTATCTAGCGTCTTCTAAAGAGCGTGGCTCATTGTATATACAAAATAATTATTGAAGGTGAATTTGTGAGGAAGGCTAAATGAGACAATTTTTAGAATTCTCCCCGGTTTTCTATTATCAGACACACTAATAAACCAGTGTGGAATCCTTGTTCTTTCTTAGCGTCAAGATGTTCAGCAATGATACCGAAAATTACCGGATTGTGATGTCGTTTCAATTTTACTAAGAAATTAATAAGATTTAAATTTGGATTAAATTTGCACCATGCGTCGTATCTTCAGACAGTCGGTGCATTGACATGTGAAAGCATATCTGGATAAAAGAATCAGAGCTTCGGTATTTGATCAAAGCATATTTGGAGTATTTGTTACTATCTATAACACGAAAATAGCTGTACCTAACCTACTGCACCTAGCCTTCAGAAGCTTTAGCACATTTCAGAATATAATGTTGAGCAAGACAGTCCAAGCCGTAGTATTAATATGCCATTTGACATTTTTAACTGGTAAGTTAATATATTTTTTGAAGAATGCAATGTTTTCCTTGCATTCGTCAAAAATAGCAACTTTGCACATGAAAAGAAACCTACGAGTCCAGTCAAGTCTTGCAAAGCCTGGTTTGTAGTTTCATAAGTAATTGAAGATCCAACGTTGTGATATTCACTTGTCTGTTATATTATGTTGTTTACGGCTCACACTAGCTTGACGATTTAGACTCATACAATTCATGACTCTCAACCGTTTTGAAAACATTTCGTAAAAATCACGTTTTGGAATAAGTTCAGAAATCTTTAAATTACATAAAATGTAACCACTTGGTGTAACTTGACAAAAATGACTTTATTCGATATATACATTCATTTTTGCAAGCTACAATAATTGGCCGTATTTAGCCGAACAGTGATACAAGCATATATAAGTTCAGTTGAAAATTTTGACAAACTTTAAATTGAATTTGACAAAAAATTTTCTATAGTTTGTGATTGAAAATTCTGGAAAATAGCGGTGCTTTCAATTTTCACCAAGGTAGTATTTTTGCAATATTATGTTACATTTTATTTCTATAATTTTTAATGCTTGCTCTTATAGATACTGTCTTATCTTTTAAAAGTTTGAACAGTTTGCACACAATCAAACTCGCTAAAAAGGCAAAAAGTTCTAAGTGTAATACAACTTTCTTGAAATTTTTAGCTGAAAATTTGAGCGTTAAAACGTAGCGTTATAATATCTGTGCTATTTTTCGCACGGAATTCATTTTAGATAAATAATACGCTCATTTGTCGAGGTTTGTTTGAAAGCGTCGCAAGCCACCCACGCGTTTACGATATAATCGATTTATCTTTCTTCTTTGAAATAAATCTTTGTATAGTTTTCTGTAGTATTCAGTGCCAAATGTTCAAATTTGGCTAAAACAAAAATCAAAAGCATCATTTCACACCACATTTTTCTCTGGCTGCCATTAACCTCTCTGGCAACGAAAGAACAATGATCAGGTTAAAGGCACGTAGCCGTTGGCGGTAATGGGCGGGCTTCTTAATGTTGATAGGTACCTTTTTAAAAATACTATCTAATTCCTGACTGAGCTGTTATTTTAGTTCCGTTTTTGTCCATGCTCACATTTCGGAACCTTCCGAATTCCCGACTTAACATTTAATACCTGCTCTGGGGTTTGGCTGAACAGCAAGCCGTACATTATTTTCGAGAACACAATTCTAATCACGTAAAACGCAAGGAATAATGACAGATATCAAAACTTGGATAAAAGTTTGTCAACTGTAAACTTTAAACGTAAAGCGATAGTGGGATTGTAAAAAAGCTTAAATGTATCTCTAAAATTTTGCATATTCGTAGTAACATGTAGTGCTCTACAATGGTGTTTTATAGTTTCGCTTTGCAACGATGAGGACTCCAAATACCGATAGAATGAATTTCGTCTGGAAAGTTGAAACGTAGTCCCCTGTGATAGTAGGAAGAGAACATCAACGGCCCTACGTGCAAGTAAACCTATGCCAAGATGCGACAAGTTGGCATTGGCTATCACAGTTTTAATGATAGGTGCTAGATTAAGCACTGTGACGTCTCTAGGCTCATGGGCATATATAGCGCGGAGTAATCCACACAGTATTTTTAATGTTTTTAGCTAAATTTCTTCAAGCTTTAGAAACTCCTGCTGCGAGTATTTTGAATGAAATACTATAAAAATACAGGTATATTACATGTTGTTATACAGTTTAATATTTGATATCAAATGCTACAACTCTTAAAAACGAAGTCTATCTATTTTGTTTTCCATTGTAAATGATAGTTGGACTAAATTTAACCAAAGTGAGTCTGGTATGAACAGACTGTTCTCTAAAACGTGAAGCTTTTCTTTACAATTTGACTCATGGTTAACGATAATACACGTGTGGTTATTCGTCAAACTAAAATTTCCTAACTATTACAGATATTCTTTTTAAGTCAGTACAAAAAAAACAAAATATATTCATTTTCATTATAAAATTAAGAGCATTAATATTGACGAAACTCTAAAAACGCACCTTTATTAAATTGTTGAAAAGACCGAAATCGAAAATGATTATATCAGCCGACAGGAAATGACTTTGCTGCGACGGTGGCAGGTGTGTTTGATTAAATCGGCAAAGAAAAATTTGACCAAACCGAGCTAACGATACAATGTGTTGTGCAAGTGATGCAATTGTTATTATCAGCTGGCCGGTACTGATAACAAGACATATTGAACAATTCGAGATTGTAAGGCAAAAAAATTGGGTATACTCATCAAATACCGACACCAATTTCATTAAAAAGACACAGTCTTTACACACACGTTCGGTAAGGAAAAACTATAATGGATTAAGATTTAGTAATAAAATTACTATTTACGAGTGTAAAATCTGGATAAAAATCTATCATATATACATTAATTTTGGTTTTTAAATATACATATATTTGTTCTAAAATTATCAGAAAATTCATATTATCATTTAGCCGTACAAAGATGATTTCGTTTATAATAAAAAACGTATCAAAGCCAAACAGTGCTTCAACAACCGTTTAACCATAAGCATAAATGTATAAACTCAACTGTGTTAGCACTAATGATGGCCCTGCCCTGTGCCCTGAATCTCAAAGTGAAGAAATTCAACTAAGCGCGGATAAATGACGGGTGTAACTATGACTCTCTTAAAGTAGCCACATGCGTCGTCATTTAATTAGGGACGCGAATGAATGGATTAACAAGATTCTTACTGTCCTTATCTACTATCTAGCGAACTGGTACTGCGAAGTCTGCGGGGAAAGAAGACCCTGTCGAGCTTGACTCAAGTTTTATAATAAATCTGCGGCTCTCTAATGTGTGTTAATCAACGCCCAATTAAGTGTTTATCTATGTACCTGCCTAATAATTTATGCTAGTTTTTTAGAATATTCAGAATAATTGGTTTTAAATGCAGTAATCTTCTGAACGACAAGTTATAATCCCGAATAATTAGCGTGTTTCAATTCAAACTAAAGCGCCATAAGCTTGAATCATATACTATTTAGTGGCAAAAATCGGTATGCCCATACCTCAAGACGTCATTACTGCAGGAAACAGGACTTGTTAATAGTTGGTAAATGTTACTATCTCTATTACTTCTTCAGCTGAATTTAGAACCTTACGACTTTAAAACTGTAAGGTTTCAGTGCACTTAAAGCTTGCCTAATATCAGTATTGCCTTTATCTAGAATACACTTTCATTTTTTTCATTGTTTCAAAATTATAGGACTGAATTTCGCTAGGAAAGTTTTACACATTTGATATATAAGTTATTGAAATGCGGTGTTAAAATATTGCATATATGTGTATAAATAGACGCATGTAGGTTTTTCACGTACATTGCATCAGAGCATGTCTCTTATTCTCAGGGTACAACTTATAATAAATCTTCACCAGTACAATGGCTTTGAATTTTGCATTTGCTTCACCATTCACGTCACAAGTCGCTTTTGAAGGGCGCTTCAACGACAATGACTTAAGTTAAAAGTTGAACCTTCAATAATCGGATGTTGCAGGTCCGCAGGTACCATTCGCACATCCAAGACACACGTTTAAATGCAGTCTAGCAAAAGTCGAAAACAAAATTAGATCAAGACTAAAATGGAGCATCCTACATATACATGGAAACATAAATCTTAGCACAGGCACATATACTAGGGTCCTAAAATTATTGTATTTCTAGTTTCCACAAAGCAAATAAAGCTGGACATCATTAGTCGAAGCTCAATGAATACGGCGGAACAACTGAAAATTATAATGCCAGTATGTATTTAAATATTATTTTACCGCAGAGGCGCAGCAAAGCGGGAATGGGAATCGTACCCTCCCCGCAACAAGCAGCGTTTGGTCCATAAAATATAAGAGAAAAATGAAGTTAAGGTTGGTGTGTGAAACGTACTTTTAAGCTGTTCTTTGTTAGGACATTCAGTGCTACTCTTTAGAGAAGTCCTGGCTAAGCCCCTAGTTTGAGATCACAACAAATGTACAAATTGGTGTACTATAAATGTTGCCAGAGCAACATGAATGTGTCGGCGCATGTCGTAAGCTGGTAAAAGACTCATCCTATTCTGCAAAATTGCCATAATTATAATGTCACGAGCGTATATATGTATTTGTAGATCCTAGCAAATTATGCCTATTATTATACAGAACCTTTATAGTTGCAATATAAGGCAAATGTCTAGATATACTATGGTAGGCGGAATACCAAATGCAAAACCCTTGTAGTTTGTGCCTTTACGTTCAATCATATGGCGGAATACATTTACAAAATTTATTCATTGACATAAATGTTTTAGTGAGCCAGTACAAGCTGCATTAGTTCCGATTTGTTAACAGTGACACGCTAAATAAGTAATATTAATAGACATTTTAAGCCTTGATATATCAGTTGTACTGTAGAGTGTAAAAAGAGAATGCTTTTTGATGGGTTTATAATAGAATGCTTCTAGGCGACCGGCCACCTCCACTTTTTCCCGGCCCCCTTAACTTTTGGAGAGCTTACGACGCCCCTGCTGACATTTAGAACAGATTGGTCTTATTTTAGTTTACGCCTTGGTGCACGCGAACTGATCACGATTATCTGCATTCATCAAAATTTCAATCGCAAAAAATTTAATTTTGATTGAATGTTCACGATGGGACGAAATGACCGTATTGCCGAGCAGTGTGTTCCGAAGCAGTTTTGCGCCAAATTTCGATTTATCAAAGAGCATTTTTGCGAAATAGCAAATATTGTGTTCGATTGTTGGAGATAAGGTCTGTGTTCGCATCAGTTATTGTGCTTGTGTGCTACTACTTTTTGCGCCGCCTAAACACCAAAATATTAAAATTCAACTATACATGATCTGAAAACAGCTAAAAACAAAAATGTAGCACTTTTTACGATCAGAATAACATAAATATATAGGTATGGAATGGCATGAGTATCAGATAAGAACAGATGTTTCTGTCGGTTTTTACTGTGGTTCTTGTGCAAATATCAATATATTTGCAACCATTTAGATAGAGAAAAACACACACTCAGCGATATAAGTCACACAATAAGCGTAATAAACACGGTGAATGAGCAGCGTGATTATTATGCAACTCTGTTTTTGATAAATATAAAAAATCTCAAGCTATTTTTTAGAGATTTCAAAGCCGTAGTTTATTTGGTCGATACATTGTTTGATTATTATAAGTTTGTGTGATTAGAAAAATCCACATTGGGACATTTGGGACAAACGTCATCCTGGCCAACATGGGTAAAATGGAATGGAAACAATCTCGTTCTAATTTAGCGACAAATAAATAAGCAGCTACGCGCAAAAAATAGATATTATTTTAGTTATAGAACATAAAAAATATAAAAAAAATATGTTGCTACCAAAGTTCAGCAACCTTCTAGAACGTGAGCAAATTACGTCTTTCTCAGAAACATTGTGGTCTCTAGGAACCCAAAATTTGGTTTGACGGCTAAAACTTTCGAAATATGTAAATTCTTTTCTGTCGTTGGCTTAGAATAATAAGGCCAGTCAACTGTTGTTATACATATTAGTTTAAATTTGTAAATTGTAAACGCAAATATAATTAGGACTTTGACCAGCATGATACACAGTACTATCGAATAATCTGGGAGTGGTCACGGCGGAGGCATGGAGCACTGTATTACTACCGTTGCACGGTTATGTGCATCCGGTTAGGACCATGAGTTGATATATACGTACATGCTTGACCAAATTTGAAGATTTCTGAGTTGGTCGACCTTACATGTGTGTCCCCAAGACATATTACCATAAACTAATATGTATCGTTTCGCAGATTTCTGGGTATGACCCCAGACAAATATTTTTATATATACATTGTACATCGTTTGCCACTTTGGAATGTTTCTGGATAGGACGATCTGCATGACTTTCATCCCCAGACATGTTTATAGGGAAGACGTCTTCCCCACATCCTCCGGTATTTACTCTCATGTATATTGCAAATAAAACAAAGCCAAACTGCGCTGAAACGGCGAAACTTTTATTAACCCTTTAGGTCCTTAATGAATTTACATTTCGAATGTCCATGAATAAATATTGATCGCCGCGCGGTATCGAAACTCAAATGGTGAAAATCGCGTTTACTATCCATTGAACCATCTCTGAGCTAATACATCCTTAAGGCTTTTGACAAAGCGAACGACCAGCAATACGTGCTCAATTAATAGTGCAGCATTTGCCAAATTTAGTTAGAAATCCTTAATCAAGCGTAGTTAGTTGTTGCAGAACAATCGCAAGAGTTAATAGGTTAATTAAAAGTTACCTTAAATGAAATTAAAAAAGACTAAAACAAAAGTTGTATCGCTGAGTACGAATGACGAGAAATAAAAACAGTTATAAACTAATCGCTGCCATGTACGGTGCAGAAACGAACTAAGTTCGGTTGGACCGTTGGAGAGCCACCTTAAGCTTGAATATAACCAGAACTGTTTAAAAAGGCTCACCTAGAGAACTGTATCTACATGCTTGTATCAAAATACTATCATGTGTAATGCTTATTTTCTGTAAAGCGGTGGTTTAATACACAATGAAATATTTTCGACAATTCAGTAACCCTTAGCCTTAGCCTAAGCTTAGGTCTTTATGAGCTTAGCCTCACTATGATCCAAAGCCTAGGTCGGGAGACCAGACCCCCCCGCATTAACTTGTTCCTTTTTCTAACGTTATAACGTATTGCCCTTAAGGTCAATTGGGCCACCGTGGGTATAAACTAAACAACAATGTTATTAAACACTACGAATTTTCTGGAGAACATTTTCATTTTAGACACTTGAGCGCTATAAATTGTTTGCCTTAAAGTATATTGTTTGAATGTGCCTTGATAAGTCCGTAAAGACGGTAACACGTTGTATCGGTATAACTTGTAATTGGAGGTCGACCTTCTGTTAACTGTATTTGTTTTCCATGAAATAGACATATTCACAAAAATAGAACGTCCCGCTCATACCTCAACTTACTACCCAGTTCCGCGCTTTAACTGTCACGCTTACGTTGATATTTATGTGCACAAATGCATAAAACAAGTTTCATGACACCTACTGACTACTATATCGTGAACATAGTCAACATACCTACTAAAACTACATTATGCAATTGACGTTGTTTTATATTTTTATTGATATTTGACATGACAAGATTTAAAAATTATTGATAGGCATTTATTATAATATAGTATGATTGGTACCTGCATAAAAAGGTGTAAGGCTAAAAATTCACAGTGTAGCAGTATTGTGCTTAGTCCGATGCCTTCACAAAATATATTAATATTTTGAGGGTTTTTCATGTAAAGATATTTGAGTTACAGTATACACAATGTCAAAACAGTTCTTACGCTGTTATGTTATTCCTTAATATAAAGGATTATGTATGTTCCTTAGTTCCATGCAAAAGAACATAAATCAGCACCGGGTAAAGTTAATATGTTTCCTACGTAAAATATTAAATATTCCTATTTTAATAGGGATATTTCCTAAATAGTAAGGAAATCAGTACTGAATGTGTCTGGAAAATTACTCTTTCAAATATGAAACCTAGGGAAATATTTCCTAATTAGTAAGGAAATCAGTACTGAATGTGTCTGGAAAATTACTCTTTCAAATTTGAAAACTAGGGAAATATTTCCTAAATAGTAAGGAAATCAGTACTGAATGTGTCTGGAAAATTACTCTTTCAAATATGAAACCTAGGGAAATATTTCCTAAATAGTAAGGAAATCAGTACTGAATGTGTCCGGAAAATTACTCTTTCAAATTTGAAAACTAGGGAAATATTTCCTAAATAGTAAGGAAATCAGTACTGAATGTGTCTGGAAAATTACTCTTTCAAATTTGAAAACTAGGGAAATATTTCCTGAAATATATTAGAACTGAATGACCGTAGACCAGCGTTTATGCGCTGTCTGAGGAGTATCAATATCGTTACGCACCATCGCTAGACCACTGCCTTCTGTGATATTATTTCAGCTCAACTTAAGTAGAATTCTAGCTGGCACAGTGATAATGGAAATGTTAAATGCTTATTTGACGTGAAAACCAGTGTAAATGTAGTTGCAGTGTATTCGCCACACCGATTCAGACTGAAATTACCCGAGTATATTGTGTTAAGTATTGCATGACTTCTTGAAATGGCGTAATTCCCTGAGATACAATTAATAACTGTTGTGTTGCAAACTCTAGGTGAGGTCAAACATTAATACGACCACCGTTGTGCCGTGGGTTTGAAGAGTTGGCCAAAAACGCGTTGATTACCTACACAAAATTGCCTAAAATAAAAGTAGAAAGAGTAACGGTGGCAAATAGCCCGCAACAGTTTAAGATTAATGAATTCATCGAATTGTAAATGGGCCTTGAAAACTCAACATTCGCAATATTCTGTTTATGGAGCATTGTTTATTTTGTCCATTTATTGCTTCGTCAGACAGAAGTATTATATTTAGTGACCTATTTTTCAACGGTCCTCCGTCTTTCCTTTCATCCCAACGGTCCCAGTGTTGTACATACTTTATAAACAAACAGTTATAATATTCTCATATATAAATACCTTTTTCACCTGCAATTTTGCTATGGTTATTCCTTACTCTCACAAACTGCGACCATGGCATCACATATGGAAAAGTACCGGAGTAGCGCCGTGCGCCATAGTGTTCTACGAAATTTTCATAATGCACTCTTCTTGAAATTAAAGGACGCCAATTTTCATTGACAGACTGCGTATCCGGTTGTTACCCAGCACTACATGTAGTGCATTTTGGCTATAATACTTATAGCTGTAGGATTGGGCACATAAAAGCCGTGGCATATTACGCTGCGAAAAACTATGATTTGTAAGTGAAGCGAATTTTCAAAGTATTGCTAATGTAGCTGGTTATTAAATTGTGTGATAGTAAGAGAAGCTTATGTTTGTGATTCCGCCGGTGGCCAGCAACTGGGCTGTTAGTAGGCCGTTGGACGATTCGTTGTACCTTTGGCATCGGCTAACCGCTTTGGTGTCGGCCAGATGTTGAGCTGTTGGCCAGGAACTGGACATTGGCCAGGCGGACTTTAAAGACCGTAGTTCACCAAGTATTGCGCTATGCTGTTAAATATTAAATCGTTATCTGCTTTCATATCAGTTTTATACAGAAAATAAGCTTAACAAAGCTGAAACAAATAACAACAAATGGCA
>JASANE010005725.1:0-12032 GCA_030248225.1 Trileptium ribeirensis | reverse complement strand
CGGAAGAGTCCGGTGCAACGGAGGGGTGACGAAGAAGATTAACTCTTATTGAAAGCCCGCTCGCACGTGAGTACCTCAAACAAATAGGGAAGTAAGTGGTTGACGAGATGCAATAGAGCACCCTAATACAGCAGAGCACGCGGTTCTTTAGCGTCTAGAAAATTCCGTCTGCAGATATGGGTGAGAAACCGAGATTAGAACTAGAAATTAGGTAGACCGCCGTAGTCAGTTATATTGGTATGCGAAGCAAAAACTGAATGCCCCAAGGAAAAGGACAACAATCTATAAGGATATTATTATTACAGATGGACAACAGCGTTCGGCAATGCGGTGATAGCCAATTGGACACCAGCGTTTAGCGACGCAAGGACGATGGAATTAGACGGTCCGAAGACGGCCCAGGCAGACGGTTATCGACAATCGGGCCGTACGCCTCGCCCGAAGCGACCATGTACCGCCTGCCCAGCATCCCAATCTACCACATCGACTTGACAGAGCCCTAATAATAATCAAATAAAGGTGCTCCTTGTGCTTGGCCTAATAGAAGCAGCCAAGGAGCTGATGGATATGATCGGAATGCCCCAGCAAATAAAAGCAAGAGCTGGGGCACTAAAGGACGAACTGATCGACAACATCACAAGTGCCCGGCTCGAACCTTTGCTCAAACACATTATGCGTCCGATCCTGCTCCATAAATTTATCATCCCTAGCTACGCGAGGATCTTACATCTTACTGGCAATCGACCGCTTCTGGAAGTCACCACCGATACCTTCTGGGGTGTCGGACGCACGGTCCAGCAGCTACAGCAAGGCGAACAACCCAGACGCTGCCATAACGTCATGGGGCGACTCCTCGAAGAGATACGTGAATACCTCACCTCTGGATACGCCCGCTGGCCGAACGTCATTGTCTTGGGAGACGCGCTCACGCCGCTATTGTTGGAAATAGCCGACGATAACAAGTGGCTAGTCTGCGCATGTCCTGGCACCACGCTAATCCACATGATCCAACTCGCCAGTGCCATCTTGACGCCACTAACTAAATGTGTTATCTTGCTTGGAGGCTACCAATACATCTACCGGAAGGCGCCACTGGAGCAGCTCCACGCGACCAATCCTAATACAGCCTTCAAGAACATCAAACGCCACCTAGGGATGCTATCTAGGCGAGTACCAGTAGGAGCGCCCATCATCGCCGCACCGCCAATACAACGATGGGCCGCGACTGACCAGGATGCAATGTCCTGGACGGTCGAGTTCAAGCTAATTGTCGCCAACCACCGACAGCAACACGATGCGTTCCACAACGTATACTTCTCGAACTGGCCAGTCGCTTTTAATACCGCTGACGCTGATAACGGGATGAACCGCACATGGAATGGCAAAGACGCCCACAATTCGAGGAGCCGATGGTTTCTAATTACTGCGCAATCTGCGGGAGTGGGTTAGCCAATTAGTGCGCGATGCCGAACTCCGCCGTTTGACGCGGTAAACGAGCATAATAAGGGAAACAACGTGAGGACCGCTAGAGAACTGAGTACAAGCGTGCGAGGACTTATAAGAACTTAAATAAATGATAAATATGGGGAGAGCAAGTAGGGCGAGTAACGGCGAACCGTACCTAACCTAAGTAGGGAATAACGTGTAGCGAATAGCCAATGGAATAGCGCAGAGCAAATAAAGTACGACACAAATAAAATTAACCAAACCAAGTATTATGGACGGTACAAACCACTCCTAGACAATCTAACGGTAACAAAGCTTGTTATTAAAATTAGAGCGAATCAGCCAAAACCCAACTACTACTTACCCATTGAAAAGATAAAGTTCTAACAAATGGGAACCCCTGCGATTTGGCACCCCGGCAGCCGGACCTTTTCCTGGGAGTTACCCGAAAACAAACAAGATATCCGTTTTCAAACCCAACCCCAACATGGACATACGTGCTAAATAATATTGTAATGCAGATGTATACATATTGTTATATTACGTATGGTAAAGTATGACATACTAATCACATGAACAGTAAATAATACATTCTTGGAATACTTTTCAAAGATTTAAAAAATAGACAAACCAGCGTAAAATATTATAAACCATAAGGGAAAACTTCCAAAATTACCGAATAATAAGGGAGAAGGGATGCGTTTTTGGTGATAACAAAACAAGTTGATTGTTCTTCTACCCTCGTTTTAGTAAACTTTTGGAAATTTTTGGGAATTTTTAGGAAAATGTTTCGAAATTTAGTGTAATTTTAAGCCCAAACGGGCTAATTTTTCGAATTTCACACTAATTTTACTTAATTGACATCAACGGCTGTACATCACACGAAATTAATCACGCAAAATTTTCACTTTCTTTAAGTATATCTCAATAAATTCAATTTTCACCATAAGTAAGGAGTCTATAAAATCCAAAAAAAATATTAAAGAGATGTAACAGCCCGAGTTTTTATGCCGAGTTCTAAATTTTGTTCTAATGTTGTGAAATAAATTTTAATGTAGCTCCAGTGTGAACCGAGTGTGCTATAACACTGAATGGTTGTGATTACACAATGGTTTAGTCTAGTGCACATATAGCCAGTAAGTGATTATTATTTCCAGGACGTTTTGCTCACATTAGGCTTAGGAACATCGTCTTTCGAGTGGTAGTTTTCTTAGCTTTCTATAATTTCTTATAATACTGAACAGCAAATGTCGAAACCCTCAGTGTTCCTCAGCTTATAAAGCTTTAGCCGAAGTTGTCCGAGTCGTGTTCCTGTAGCGCAAGTAAATCAGCGAGCGGAAGCTACATGCTTGGGTCCGGAAGTTTTCACTTTACTAAACTATAGTGTAACAGCCCGAGTTTTTATGCCGAGTTCTAAATATTCAAAATTAGGCCAAAAGGGCTTCAAATTCAGCGGATATAGGGCGATCGGATACCGGTGGAGCGTGATCCGGGATTTGTTTATGTATTGGTCATAACTGTGTCAAATAAAAATAAATATTACATTGCTGTGCTATAAATGTGTAATCACGCTCACCAGCCCGAGGTGCCCGGGGTGATTTCGCACCAAAATCAAATCAGAATCCTACTGTTGAGGTATCCGATCGATCCCAGGATTGCTTACTATTGTGCAATTGATTTGTATTGGAATGCGGTGCGGATGTGTAGTCGGATAGACCGTGGACAAGGGGAAAGACTTCAGGTTCTACCACAATCTGAATTAACAGTTTTGTCGATTAGGTACCCCAGGGTCGATTCCGGTGCGCCTCCGTAAACAATAACGTATATGTATTTGTTGTTCAGTAGTATAATGTATACTGTGTATGTGTCCGGGTGTCAGGATGGGACGGGGCGTCGTGCGAAATCCCCTGCGACAAGGTCCTGTTTGGACTTTTTATAGTGGCCTGGGGTTTTCAAGCTTATCCTGACACGCCGGCGGAATATAACAAGTCATTTCGTACTGTGCGGGATATTTTGAATACATGGAATAAGAGATAAAATTGGCCTAATGTGAGAAAGTGTCATTTGACAAGGGGATTAGAATTTTGGAATTTTGGGGGTTTTTATGTATTTCAAACCAAAAGTGGGGCATTAAATTATCATTAGGGACCTATAAGGCTTCAGAATTTTTCATTCGGGTCAATTTAGCCCTAACCCGTAAGTACTTATGGACCCCCAATCTGGCTTTTAAACTCCCAAACTTTAGGGTCCCAAATTGCCACAACCCAAACCAAAATTTCCCAATTCCCATAACTCAGTTGGGACCCAAAATTTTATCATTCTGTACGCATAAAGCGGCCTCTAACGGGCCACCTATAAGAGACATCTTAAATATTGTTTTTTCATCAGTAGCCGACCAGCCAGGGCATGGATATGATCCCGCCACCGGCCGCCTACTACGCTCCGTTCTCCGGATATAACAAGAAACCCAATAAAATATTACTAATTTTAAAGCGCCTAAAGCGCTGGTATATTCTAGCAAGCTGAAAACCTCGCGCCGACCAGCGCACGGTTTAGGTTGTTTTTCTATGGGCTGGTCATTGTGCCCCGTGGGCAGATCTTTTGTAGTCGCCGATTGCAGACAATGTAATGTAGAGCAGGCTAGCTGTGTTGCCGTAAGTGTCGAGTCGTTAGTTATAAGCCTGGCCGTATTTTATTTTAAGCTTTCGTTTTAAATTGTTGTTGTACATAGATATTTATATGTTGGCGCTGGCACGATGGTCGCTTATATATATGTAGAGTTCTCGCCAGTTTCGAAAAGTTTTTGAAAGTCGTCGGGCATATAGTAATAAAGAACAAGAGACCAAAAAGGGGGGTAGATAGACAGTATAAAAGGAGACTGCCCAATTTTCCGATTGGGACCAGTCGAGCTTTTAGGTTTTTGTTTTGGCGGTTGTCGCCATTTAAAATTTTCATTCTCGCTAGGCTTTTGTTTTTTTCGGTCTTCTTTTAGATATACCAGGTGTGGTTTCTCGCCGTACCCCCACGGTGGAGAGCTTCCCCTGGCTTTTGTTTCCTTTCGATCATGCAGAGGGCCGCCGTTTGCGGACGTTGGAGTGTCGGAAGGATGCTCCGCGCGCCCGTAAAGGTCGGGCCCCAATAAAATTCGCAAAATTGCACTAAATTATTCAAATTTTTTGCTCGCTCGCATCTCGACTTGTTCCCCGCTCCTCGGACATCTTCTTTCCGTTCATAGGTCCGAGGAGTGATCGAAATTTTTACCTTAAGGTAATAGAACAGGTTTTAAGAGATCTCGCAGGACGCAGAGAGAATAAGCTGGCGTTCTTCAAATTTTTAGGAGGTTCGAGACAGTCCCGATCATCGTCGCGGTATTTGGCATTCCCCGAGCGATACCCCGCGGTGGTTTCTGGAAATTTTGGGGTTGCATTCATTTTCACAAAAAAGGGGGGAAAGGACCCAGGCACTCCAAGTCCTGCAGCTACGGTGACCGGGAGCCCTGGGAGCTTCGTAGTCGTTTGCATCCTCAAGTTACACTAGCTGCCTCCGATTCGTTTTTAGAACTGAACTCATAGCGCTAAAATTTTTTTATTGTATGCCGCATTCCCCGCTTCTACGAGCAGTACGCGAAGTAGACAACTGCGGACCAGAACTCTATTAAAATACGAGGCTCACTAACCGAGCGAAATAGAGACTGGAGCCGTCGGTGAGCAAACCGTGTTAAACTTTAGTGGGACGCAGGTTTTCTAACCGTGCAACTACGGGGAAAATCCACGTCGGCACCCTCTGTCGGAACCCATGGGAGCGAATTTCAAGCTGAACCTAGTCGGATCGTTCGCGGGCTGCTCTAGTCTCTGTAGTGAATGCACAAAGTTGGTAGACATTCAGCCCTGCTTTCATCTGGAGTTTTGCGTACGTGGAGTATAAAGTACCACGACCCAAAAAGGAGCTAGTATCCTCATTGTTAAAAAAGAGCAACTGGGGAGTTCCCAGGAAATCGGCCACCCTTTTATTCGAATGACGAATCAAATCGATTAAATATTACCTAAGGATGTCATGTTCAAGGGGAATATTATATTTGCCTTGGGGTATCTGGCAGGGTACCCGACCTAAATTTTGTAACACTATAAATATTGTAAATACTTTGCTGTACTCCCCAATTGGGTGGTGTGTATGAAGAGTGTAGAATGCAAAGGAAAAGGATTCCATAGTAAATCAATTGAACCGTGTGTATCTTTCTGAAGCGGTTAGGAGTTTTGTTTAATTTTCTGAGCCAGGCCGAATGTTGGAAATCAGTTTCAACAGGAACCCCTAAGGATTTTTGAACCTAAGTCAGTTTCGCGCCACAGCGAGCAAGTTATCCACCGTCCCGCGCCCTGTCGATCTGATCCGCTGAGGCAAGCTCTCCCGCATTTCCTGCTTTAAAGCCCGAGCCGGCAACCCCCTCTGCACTCCGCATTACATCCGTGTTTTACTTGAACTATCAGGAACGCCCCCGCCGCGAATCCTCTCGCAGTTACTTATCGCCTTGCATAGCTCGCCGCCCGACATATAACACTAGTAGTTAGGGTCTAGAAACTTAAGAGACTGGGGCCCCCGCCTCAGTGCCCCAACGCTATTCTAAGTACTCAAATTCCGGGGACATACTCCGACGAGGTCACCATTAGGATTGACCCGTGGTCATAGTCTAGGTTTCAGAGCCAGTCGTACATTACACCAGGATCAGAACGGGAGAACAACGTAATGAGGCACCCCCGAAACTACGCCACTACTAGAATCGCGCCCGTGTATTATACTAGTCATTGAGTTAAGGCATTGCATTCTCTCAGGACAAGATGGGGAGCTTCGCTAGGCTATACTAGGACCAGAGAACCCCGCTTAGGGGGATTAATCGGATTTTGAGGGAAAGGCGAGTCAGCCTTATTACCTGTGAGCAAGCTTAAGGGTTGACTCTCCCTCAGGGGGACCTTCATGCCATTAGATACGTGGGCCAATATAGGGGCCAGGCCGAACACGCTGGTTAACCCGCCGGCAGCCTGCTAAGCTAAGCGGTTCCCTTAGGTAATCTAGCAGATCACCGGGGAGTCTTGGAAGCCGGGGTTGTCCGGGCGCCACAACGAAAAGATGGTGGTGCAGCTAGGATCCCTTAGGACCAGAACTGGTCCTAGTACACAGTAGTAGGCCGCATTATTGTTGATCTGGTTCACGTACGCTACTTTTGCTGTACCATGCTTCGAGTGAGCAGTCTTGTCTAAATAATTTTGTTTTCTGTCAATATGTCTGCATTGGATGTTGGTCCTGAGAAGTGGAAAAGTTTACGGAGGTTAGAGTTTCGTATATCAGGGTCGTCAAAAGACAAGTTGTATCTGCCCATATTCCAGCACCCTGGAAACAACGCGGAATAACATATAATAGGGACGAGTCTAGTCGACAAAGATTAGGTGCCGTCCTAAAGTTGACCTGACCAGATTTCCTGAAGTGACGTTGCATCTCACTACTTGTCAGTGTTTTGTATCATTTACGATAAGATACGTGCGCGTGGTCGTAATTATGTCACGCGTTCAACTGAACTAACTACTGTGTCACGCAGATAGTCCAGCTCGACTACCAAATTTTGAAACAGCTTAGCTAGGCCATACATTTGTCACTCATAGCCAAGCTAGACTATACATTTGTCTCGCAGCGTTCAACTGAGCTTTTGTAATTTATAAGCAAACTATGTTGCACTCCGCGAAATCTTCAATTTAATATTTCTTCGAAAACCGTCGCTGCCGAACAAATAGTTTTTGAATTTTTTTACGATATTTCTGCTCAACAAGAAATAATATAAATTAAAACATGACAATGTATTGAATAGCTTAATTTATTAAAGCCAGCATGATTTTATATAGTATCATTGCTTTTGGTAACATGCATGCTAAGCTTTGAGGTCTGAAGGGGAAGTCGAGGTCGGCGGGAGTAGGTTGTCTCAGGGGATGTCCGCCAGGGGAGTATGCTAGAAACAAGTTTACGACCTGCTTACCGCCCTATGAATCATGTTATAGTGTCATTACTTTTTGTAACGTACATGCTGAAACTTTGATATCTCATGGGGTAGTCGGAATCGTTGGGGTATGTTATTTCAGGGGAAGTCCACCAGAGGGGTCTGCTGAAACATGTTTACGACCTACGTCTGCTGAAACATATTTACGACCTACCCACCACATCATGTATTATGTTATGTAGTGTCATTACCTTTTGGAAAATACATACTGAAGCTTTGAGGTCTTAGGGGGTAGTCGGGATCGGCGGGGGAAGGTCGTCTCAGCGGAGGTCCGCTATGGGGTATAATGAAACAAGTTTGTTAATATAGTGTCATTACAGTTTGGAACATATGTACTGAAGCTTTGAGGTCCCAGAAGGTAGTCGGGGACGGCGGCGGTAGGTTGTCTTAGGGAGAGTTCGTCAGGGGGGTGGTCTGAAGCAATTTTATGACCTATTCACAGCCCCAAATTCATGTTATATTGTGTCATTACTTTTTATAACATACATGCTGAAGCTTTGAGGTCTAAGGGAGTATTTGAAGTCGGTGGGGGTAGGTCGTCTCAGGGGAGGTCCGCCAGGGGGTTTTACTAAAACAAGTTTACGACCTATCCACCGCCCTATTAATCACTTTGTATAGTGTCATTACTTTTTGGAACATACACTCTGAAGGTTTGAGGTCTCAGGCGGTAGTCGGGGTCGGCGGAGGTTGCAGGTACACCAACGCCTTTTGCCGCAGCCAATAAGCTTTCGATAGCACACGTCGATATGCTAGTTGTGGATATTACACAATACCGCACAAGTTCAATCACCCTGCTTAGTTTGTAGAACCCCGGCAATGAGTTTCCAATACACGTAATCGTCTAAGTGCTACTTTCTAGCCTTCCAGAGCATCAGAATAAAATTTTGAATTTTGGGTCGAGAAACCATGAGGGTGCCAAGCTCCCATACTCACCTATACCTATGGAACCATGGACTGTGGAATAAAACACATGCAATGAGTTTCACATGCCCCAAAACCCCCATGTGCAAGCTATCAACCTTCCAGGACGTCAGAATAAAATTAGGAATTTTTGATCTAGGAACATTGGTGGACGCTTTACTCCCGTACCATGAATCCATGCGTCGCAAAGCAAAACCAACACCGACAATGAGTTTCCCATGCACAAAACCCCCACGTGAAGCTTTTCAGCCGTCTAGGACCTCAGAACAAATTTTCGAATTTTGGGTCGAGGAACCATGAGGGTGCCATACGTCAAACACCATAAGTCCATAACGGGAGCCTTAATCGAAAAACAAAAAGGTGGCGTAAAAAGCATTTATCATTTTACTATGAAATAAAAAACAGAAAAAAATACGAAAGTTAAAATAAAAAACCTTGAAGGGTACTAAAATGGGGTAAAAACCTCATTTTGACCTCTAACCCGGGACCAGACCTCAATGCGGACATATTGACAGAAAACAAAATTATTTAGACAAGACTGCTCACTCGAAGCATGGTACAACAAAAGTAGCGTACGTGAACCAGATCAACAATAATGCGGCCTACTACGGTGCTACTTAGGGACCCCAGTTCTGGTCATAAGGGATCCTAGCTGCACCACCATCTTTTCGTTGTGGCGCCCGGACAACCCCGGCTTCCAAGACTCCCCGGTGATCTGCTAGATTACCCTAAGGGAACCGCTTAGCTTAGGCTGCCGGCGGGTTAACCAGCGTGTTCGGCCTGGCCCCTATATTGGCCCACGTATCTAATGGCATGAAGGTCGCCCGGAGGGAGGGTCAACCCTTAGGCTTGCTCACAGGTAATAAGGCTGGCACGCCTTTCCCTCAAAATCCGATTAATCCCCCTAAGCGGGGTTCTCTGGTCCTAGTATAGCCTAGCGAAGCTCCCCATCTTGTCCTGAGAGAATGCAATGCCTTAACTCAATGACTAGTATAATACACGGGCGCGATTCTAGTAGTGGCGTAGTTTCGGGGGTGCCTCATTACGTTGTTCTCCCGTTCTGATCCTGGTTAATGTACGACTGGCTCTGAAACCTAGACTATGACCACGGGTCACATCCTAATGGTGACCTCGTCGGAGTATGTCCCCGGAATTTGAGTACTTAGAATAGCGTTGGGGCACTGAGGCGGGGGCCCCAGTCTCTTTAGTTTCTAGACCCTAACTACTAGTGTTATATGTCGGGCGGCGAGCTATGCAAGGCGATAGCAAAGTAACTGCGAGAGGATGCGCGGCGGGGCGTTCCTTACAATAGTTCAAGTAAAACACGGATGTAATGCGGAGTGCGAGGGTTGCCGGCTCGGGCTTTAAAGCAGGAAATGCGGGAGAGCTTGCCTCAGCGGATCAGATCGACAGGGCGCGGGGACGGTGGATAACTTGCTCGCTGTGGCGCGAAGACTGACTTAGGTTCAAAAATCCTTACGCGTTCCTGTTGAAACTGATTTCCAACATTCGGCCTGGCTCAAAAAATTAAACAAAACTCCTAACCGCTTCAGAGAGGTACACACGGTTCAATTGATTTACTATGGAATCCTTTTCCTTGCATTCTACACTCTTCATACGCCACCCAATTGGGGAGTACAGCAAAGTATTTACAGATTTATAGTGTTAAAAATTTAGGTCGGGTACCCTGCCAAATACCCCAAGGCGAATATGATGTTCCCCCTTGAACATGACATCCTTTAGGTAATATTTAATAGGATTGATTCGTCATTCTGAATAAAAGGGTGCGGATTTCCTGGGAACTCCCCAGTTGCTCTTTTTTTAACAATCAGATATTAGCTCCTTTTTGGTCGGTCGTCAACTTTACTACTCCACGTACGCAAAAATTTCCAGATGAAAGGCGGGGCTGAATGTCTACCGACTTTGTGCGTTCACTACCCACAGACTAGGAGCAGCCCGCAAATTCGTTCCGACTAGGTTCAGCTTGAAATTCGCTCCCATGGGTTCCGACAGGAGGTGCCGACGTGGGATTTCCCCGTCTCGTTAGCGGTAAGAAACCTGCGTCCCACTAAAGTTTAACTTTGGGTTTTGCTCACCGACGGCTCCAGTCTCTATTTCGGCTCCGGTACCTGAGCCTCATGTTTAATAGAGTTCTGGTGCCAGCGGTTGTCTACTTCCATACTGCTCGTAGAAGCGGGGAATGCGGCATACAATGTAAAAAAATTTTAGCGCTATGGGTACAGTTCTAAAAACGAATCGGGAGGCAGCTGGTGTAACTTGAGGATGCAAACAACTACAAAGTCCCCAGGGCTTCCGGTCACCGTAGCTGCCAGGACTTGGGAGGTGCCTGGGTCCTTTCCCCCCTTTTTGTGGAAATGAATGCAACCCCCAAAACGGAAACCACCGCGGGGTATCGCTCGGGGAATGCCAAATACCGCGACGATGATGGGGACTGTATTAGAAACCTCCTAAAAATTTGAAGAACGCCAGTTTATTCTCTCTGCGTCCTGCGAGATCTCTTAAAACCTGTTCTCTTACCTTAAGGTAAAAATTTCGATCACTCCTGTGGGACCTATGTCAAACGGAAGAGAGAGTATCCGAGGGAGCGGGGGAACAAGTCGAGAATGCGAGCGGCGGAAAATTTGAATAATTTAGTGCAATTTTGCGAATTTTATTGGGCCCGACCTTTACGGGAGCAGCGGAGCATCCTTCCGACCTTCCAACGTTCGCAAACGGCGGCCCTTTGCATCGATAGAAGGAAACAAAAGCCAGGGAAGGTACATCAGCGTGGGCTACAGGCGGGGAGCCACACCTGGTATATCTAAAAGAAGACCGAAAAAAACAAAAGCCTAGCGAGAATGAAAGTTTTAAATGGCGACAACCGCCAAAACAAAAACCTAAAAGCTCGACTGGTCCCGATCGAAAATTGGCAGTCTCCTTTTTTATATGTCTATCTACCCCTTTTTTTGGTGCCTCTTATTTTCTTTATTACTATATGCCCAACGAGCTTTCAAAAAACTTTTCAAAACTGCGAAAAATTTTTTATAACGACCGTGTGAATATCTATGTACGACGACAATTTAAAACGAAAGCTTAAAAATAAAATACGGCCAGTAACTAACGACTCGACACTTTACGGCAACACAGGCTGGCCTGCTCTACATTACGTCTCGGCAACAAAAAGGGGGTGCTCCACGCATGGCCCAGCCCCGAAAAACAACCTAAACCGTGCGCTGGTCGGCGCGAGGTTTTCAGCTTGCTGGGATATTTTACCCAGCGCTTCAGGCGCTTTAAAATTAGTAATATTTTATTGGGTTTCTTGTTATATCCGGAGAACGGAGCGTAGTAGGCGGCCGGTGGCGGGATCGTGTGCCATGCCCTGGCTGGTCGGCTACTGATGAAAAAACGATGTAAGATGTCTCTTTTGTAGGTCGGCTAGTTAGAGGCCGCTTTATGCGTACAGAATGATAAAATTTAGGTCCCAACTGAGTTATGGGAATTGGGAAATTTTAGTTTGGGTTGTGGCAATTTGGGACCCTAAAGTTTTGGGAGTTTAAAAGCCAGATTGGGGGTCATAAGTACTTACGGGTTAGGGCTAAATTGACCCGAATGAAAAATTCTGAAG
>JASANE010005724.1:0-26665 GCA_030248225.1 Trileptium ribeirensis | reverse complement strand
AAAACGATCATACGCAATACGCACGAAAAAGAAAAAGCAAAAGTTACAGACCGAATCCACCTCGAACCCGTATAAGATGTACTCCCATATAATATTGACGTCGTAACTGGTAATCCCGAAGTCGACGGTGTGCAAAAATTACACGAAATTAAATTGGGTCGATGGAGACGTATGAAAATCATACGAAAATTTGATTATCCACATTAATGTTCTGTAAACCACCGAGAACAAAGCACTACACCATTGGATGAGATTTTTAGACAAATCGGCCTTTATAATTGCGTTTGAGTGTCCGCTGAAACCGCGACTGGCCAAACTCGGTGAGCTGAATAATTGCGTTTAGTTCCGACCATGCGTTTATTAATGTCCGGATTCCAGAATGGTTCAAATGACATTTTTCGCCGTCGAAAAGTTCTAAGTTTTGTTATTCGTTCTCCTTGACGAATGGACAATCCGTGCGGTTGGTCCAAGTAATGCATTGAACTCCTGCAAGTTCTTGTGCTTGTTCTTGTATCCATTTTGAATATCCGCTAATTTGGGAGACTTTCGGATACGGAACAGGCAGGTTGATAATAATTCGAGGTGCCGGTGAATGTTGTGTTTTCTGGCGGATGAAATGGCGCATTTGATCCCAGGAATCGACTTGCCGAGCCGCATTCTTTTGAGCGTCGTTAACGCCACATGATATGATGATAATGTGAAATGTTAGAGGATTGAACCAATGTTGGTGTGTAACTTCGACCATGTCACGGAAACATCCACCGGAAATGGAAACTGCTCGCCCGCCGCCAGCAATGTACGATACGCTCCGCATTTGACTGTCTCCCAACAGCAATATAGAACGACTGTAATTCGGATGACTGGACAAGTCTGAGCTGATGTATGCTTATGGAGTGCCAAAAACCGGTTGAAAATGGCGTGCTATGTACCGCACCACTAAGCTTGCAAGACATTCACCAAATACATTAGCACCGGGAAATGTGACTGAGGCTAGTTGTGTTTTTCGTAACCCTGTCGTCCAAACTTCATCGTGGCTTGATGTCGATAGCTGGAATTCCAGTTCTTCTGGGCCTGGGCAAGAGTCCATGATGTCGCTGAAGGCTTTTTTGAACTCATTTTGTGGATTTTGGAGCTCGTTCAGCATAACATCCATATAAACCATTCGTGGCCGGAAGTACCATTCCGCTGGGATTTTCGCCCCCTTTACAAGAAGCCATCGTTTAATCTCCGATGGATGCCGCTGTAGTTGATTATTATGTTGAAGTCGTTCAGCTAAAACGTTGTGACCGGTCTGCTGCAATGTCGAATACCACCGAATCATTTCTATTGATGACATCTAGAGTCCGCTATATGTAAGCGGTGGACTGTGGCGATATAGGTGCGATAGTTTATGGGTTGTTGAGACGACAATAATATGCATGCTTGAATACCTATAAATATTAGTTATTATAAATTTTATAACCACACAGGACGAAGTGCACCCTAAAATCAATATTAGTAGAGTGACTAGCTATTTTGTTATGATTAAAATTTGCCCGCAGTTGCATTATAGAAAATTGGTGCGGGGAAATACACCGCAAATTGTATTAAATTGCCAAAATCTTATATCACCATGCTTAGAAATAGCGAAGGATGGGATTGCGGTGGGAAAAGCTCACCAAATTTTAATATTCTATCGATTCAGAATCAGATGACAAAACTTCACTACACGAGTGTTGTTCTACTCCTTTATCATCACACTTAGTAATTTTCCGTTTTTCAACTGCCTTATTTGCGGTGGAATTTTCGCCTATAGGATCGGGCACCGCGATTTCCAGTGGGTATAGTCGTCTAATAGGTCACGAGAGTGATTTTTGGTTTGCCAATTTCAGGATGACAGACCGTGTTTCGCCGTCCACTCCTACAACCAGTTTAGTAATTTTTCCAAGTTTCCATCGATTGCGTAGCATGTCTTTGTCTTTGATAAGTACTATAGTTCCTACTACTGCTTTGCGCTGGTGACTGATCGTTGTTTCATGGCTGCCGGCGACGTACGGAGGCTTGCTAAATATTGCGATCGCCAAGTTCGAAATAAGCTGTCGACAGTTGCTTCTCACCGTCACCACAGTTGTATTAGATCATCGACCTTGGTCACTAGAGGTTTGTAATCGTCCCCATCAAGGTCTAATGATGAGAGACCGCAACTCGGTCCACGAAGGAAATGGGCAGGCTTTATGGGTGGCTCGGATAAGTCTGCCTCTGCATATATAAGTGGTCTGCCGTTGACAACCGATTGCACTTCACAAACTACTGTTTGTAGCTCGACAAGTGAAACGCAACGGGAGTCGAGAGCACGTTTGAGCGATTGTTTCACGACGCCAACTAGTCTCTCATAGAATCCGCCCATCCAAGGAGAAAATTCTGTTATGTACTTCCATTGAACACCGTTAGTTGTCCAATACTGTTGAACCGCTGCGTCAGCGACAACATCATACCAAATTCTCCTAAGGAAAGCATATGCAGCGATGAATTGTTTTGCGTTATCAGATATAACGAGCTGCGGTGTGCCATGGCAAGAACAAAAGCGGCGGAACGACAGCAGGAATTGTTCCGTCGTCATGTTCTCTACAACTTCAAGGTGAACTGCTCGAACAACGGCGCATGTGTATAAGCATATCCAGACTTTACTCCGCTGTCCTTCACCTTTCTGATTCTTGATGTATAATGGGCCCATATAATCAATTCCCACTGTGGCAAAGGGACATTGTTTCGTAACTCTGAAATTTGGTAGATCAGGTGGTGGTGGCATTTTGAAACAACGGCCCATCCACCATTTGCAGTATTTACAGTTTCTCAGTACCCGCTTCACCTGCGGCCGACCATGTACAATCCAATAAGTGCCCCGAATTTGAGCCAACGTTTGAACTACACCAGCGTGCAGTAATCGAATGTGGCGGTCGTTGATTATTAAGTCCGTATAGTGATTGTTTTTGGCAACAAAAAGGGATACTTTGCGCGTTCATCAATGTCTGCATAACGAAATCGACCTCCACATCGTATCAGGCCATTGGTGTCAACAAATAAATCCAATTGTTTGGCCAATTCCGTGGAAGACCGGTCTTTGTTCTCAAATAAAGCCCCAAACTGTTGTTTTTGAGTTGATCGATCCCAAAAAAGCTTTGCTCTAGCAATTTCAAAGTTGGTTAATTCGCCAGTTCGTTTCCGTTTTCGCGCGTTGTCGATAAACCTTAGAGTCCATGAGGTAACGCGTAGCAAGCGCGTGAGACGGGAGAAATTTTCTATGTCGAGCAAGGCGTAGTGGTCCCGTGTTTGAAGTAAAACAACGTCATCTGATCCACTGGCAGTAGATTCATTGACGTCAATGTCCAACGCAGTTCCTGCGGTAGGAATATTCGGCGGCCATTCGGTCGGGTTTGCACACAACCATGGTGGACCGTTCCATCACAGCCAATTACTGATTAACGCTTCTGTCGAGCATCCGCGCGTCGACACATCGGCTGGATTTAATTTTGTTGGCACATACCGGTATTCGACACCGCTTTCGGCTTTAATTTCATGTATACGATTTTTCACAAAGACTCTCAATTTCGAGTCACTTTGTAACCAATGGAGCACACATTGCGAATCTGACCACATATATGTTCTTCATGTTAATACGCAACTCGAGTTCGATAAACAAGAGCAGTCGTACGCCAATCACCAGTGCCATCAATTCTAATCACGGAATTGTTAAAGGCTTTACAGGTGATACTCGGGATTTTGCGAAAACAAGATCAACTGTTGGGTTATTACCCGGTATTCTGAGGTAAACTACCTCGGAGTAGGCGCGTGCAGATGCGTTTCCGAAACCGTGAAGTTCGAATTCTCGGTCACGAAGGATCCCGCCATGATTAATGCAGCGTGGTATGGTGTAGTCCGCGATAGTGCATATATTTGACCAACATTCCATACATTGTTTAACATATTCGTCTGGAATTTTCTCATCCCATCCGAATTTATGTTTCCAGAGTGTTTGCATCAAAATTTTGCTGGTTATCGTGACGGCCGAAAACCAGGCGCAAGGATCGAATAATTTTGCTAAATGTTTGAGAATGAGCCGTTTTGTGTTGGTCAAGTTCGCTTTGACCGTCATCGTAGTACACGTTAGTGTATTCGCTCTAGTATTCCACATCAGACCTAAGACTTTGGTGGTCTCCGTATCACCTCGGTCGTCTTTCCGAAATGTGGCTGCAAATTATGGGTCGTTCGAGAAACACTCGCGGAGATTCATGAACGCTTCACTGAAGATTTATTTCGCACCCACATAAAACGTTTCCGCTTCTTCGACGGATGTCGTTCCGACGATAACGTTATCAACGTATATATTTCCGAGTATTTCTGATGCCACAGGGTGAGTCGACAACTTTAAATGGCGCTGGATAACAGCAGTCAGTTCCAAGGGACTGGCGATAATACCAAACGGTACACGTGCAAATCTATATTCGACGATATTAATTCCTTTCGATGGTTTCGATCGATCTTTGATCCATAAAAACCGAGTAACATCACGTGAGGTGTTCTGTAGCCCAACTTGCAAGAACGCTTTCTCAATATCGCTGACAATTGCCACTCAGGCGAAATCGCAGTAGCAACCCACAAAGATCATCAAGCATCACTGGTCCTCGATGAAGACAGACGTTTAAACTGTGGTCAGATTTGGTTGGCTTCGCTGATGCATCATATACTATACGAAGTTTTGTAGTCGACTTTCCCGGCGTTAACACACAATTATGTGGCATATAATGAATAAGCTCCGCAGCTGATCCGGGTGGGACGCGCTCAATGATACCCAGTTCTTCTTGTTCTTTAATAGTTTTGTAGTATTTTTGGAAGTTCCGCCATCTATTCGTTTCAAGAGTGAAGTCAACCGTTCCCTGACTAGACCTCTGTTGTGTGGAGGTGATGGAGCCTCTTTTTTGTATGACTAATCGATGTGGTATCGGCCATCTTCAAACTTTACAGTTTGTTGAAGTGCTGTATTGATTCGTCATCTTCATTGTGTGGCATTGATTTGACACCGACATCTTCAAGTGACCAAAACTTCTCAAAAATTGATTGTGGAATCTATTGCTTCACTTCGGTGGTGGCAAAACATAGTAGTTACTTTATCCGCTTTCATTTGCGCCGAGTTGACTCGACCGGTGGCGATAAACCCAAACGGCGACGACAAGAACAAGAGTCCGTCCGAACTCTGGATTCGCTCTAATCCAATAAACTCGTAGTAGTAATCAGCTCCAATCAATGCATCGATATGTACTGTTTCTGGAGTTGTTATTAAGGGCTCCGCCAAAATCAGTTGTTTCACAATCGAATGTTTAGTTGTGTCAATAGGATGCCGTTGAATCGGACATGTGATATCAGGAATCACGTTTGCCGTCAAAGATTTGACGGATCCGTTTGGCAGAACGACGTCAAAACGAACTATCTGGTATTGTTTCGACTTCCGCTTTGTGTCCGCAAATCCTGCAGTGCTGATTGTTTCGATATGGCTCCGATCTTGGATGTTAGATCTTTAGTGATGAACGTTCGAGAACTACCTGTATCGAATAAGAATCGTGCTTTGACAACTGGTTTCTCTTTAGCAGCTTGTAGTATAGCTGATTCTCCGTGAGCAGGAAGCGTCGCATCAGTTGCTTGATCCGACGAATTATTCCGAACAGTTTCAACGGAAAGTGTGGCTGATTGCGGCGTTAGTTTTGGGTTAGTACCGAATTTTGCAGGACAGAGCGAGCGATGATGTGGTGTTCGCTTACAATAGGCACACGGATACTGACTTGTGCACTCCCTCACCATGTGTGTGTTGCTAAGGCACATGTAGCAACCAACGACCCTTCATTCGTTCTTTCCGCGCATTCAAATCCGGATATGTCATGCACTGATCTGTGAAATGTTCTTGGGCGCAGGGGCTGCAGCGCGGCTTCTTGGTCTTCAATTTGTTTGAGCTCGCAGCAGTGACAGCGGTTGCATTATTGGTAAGCAACGAGGCTGATCCAGTGGAATGTCCTGACTTCTGGTTATGATATGATCCGTGGCGTCTTCTGTTGTTATGACTACCGCCGCTCATCTTATCCCTAGATGACTTCATACCAAACGTCCGGTTGCTCATGTCTCTGGCTCGCATTTCATCTTTAAGGAGTTCGCGCAACGTTTTCAAAGTCCATAGTTTATCACCATTACGCCGATGGAGCTCCATCTTGACATGTCGGCAGTTTTGACAAGATGATCGGTGTGAATACTTGGCCGAACATTTCTTCTTCCAACCCAAGGGCAATCAAGCTGCGTATATGTCGCTCGCAGTCGTCGTATGTGACCTGCAATTGAGATGTGTCATGCGATGCGACTGGAAGTACAAGCATGGCCTCCAGATGTGAAAAAAATTGCCAATTGATTGTTGCCGAATCGATCGGTCAGTACATCGACAACAGCGGAATAGTTTTCAGACGTCAACCGGTATCCGTCAATGACACGCAATGCATCACATGAAAGGAAGCTCCGAAGATACTTGAATTTGTCAATATCATATAATTTGCTGTTATCGTGTATGGTTGACGAATATCCATCCCAAAATTCTTGAAATTTTAGTGGATCGCCGCAAAACTTTGTCATATGGAGTTTTGGCAGCTGCACCGAATTTGTGCGATCACCGATGGATTTGTTGAAGAAGACATTATGCGGTTGTGGGGATGTTAATGTACCCTGACCACATCGACGGAACGCAGACAGGTGTGCTGTAACCAATGTGATACAATCGAGGATCGACTCGTCTATATCAGCAGCCTTATTTATTTCCGATTGTATTTTCTCGTTATCAGTTGTCTTCGCTACAATGTCGATACTGTGGGTCTCAAGACGCTTACGATAGTCGCGAAGTTTTTCTATTGACGCTTCAGTCTCGACAGCATCAGCTTCATTCTGTGGAGCTGGTCTTCCCGACAGTTTTTGAATTTCTTTCTTAGTATTTTTGTGAATTGCATCACGACGTTGGACAGTCAGCAAAAGGGCAGCTGCGTCTGTCATCACTGCGAATTATTTCTGAACAGCACGATGAACCTAAATCCGTTGGGAAATATACCGAATAGTAACCGAGGGGAAAAAAGTAGGTTGCAGGCCCACAAAAAACTGTGGAAAAATCAGATGAGCCGCAAAAACTACGGCAAAGAAATTGTTAACCAAAAAGGTCGAAATTTGATGACCCGTAAATACTACGGGAATTATGCCGATAACCCGTTAATCACAGAAATTGGCACTGAGCAAACCTAGCCACAACTAAATGATAGCACAATTAGGAAATGCAGACCCACAAAAACTGTGAAGAACATACTGTTTGCCGGTTTTAAAAGCCATAGGAACAAATCACAAATCAAATCGTCCGCCGAGGAAATATAAATAGAGATGTAAATTTTATAAAATGTCCCACTGATGATAAGTCGAATAAATAAAAATATATCAAGTACGCTCTGACTTAGTATAATTATGGGTGTTGTCTACCGAAATTACAGTAGCAAAACAAATTAATATCTGATTTAATATATACTAACCTTTTTCAGTTAATCACTGACAATATCCGAAATACAATTAGACTCTACCAATTGATAACCGCAAATACGCCAACGTAGTTCCACCGAAGGACCATAAAAGAAATTATTGGTCGACTGAATGTAATTGGGATAATCTCGGCCAATAATCCTTAGAATTTGTTCCATTCACGTAACAATATAACAACTTTTACCGACCGTATTTATTACCGAAATTATGTATCCAAGCCCGAAAAAAAATTGAACAACATAGAAGTCAAATTAAACTAGTCTTAACACACATCACCGCAATCTCCCTTCACCTCCTCCACAACAGTTAACTGTTCAGTTTTCTAACGCAATTCTTATTTGCATATAATAGCTATCCATGGACTGTATCAACGTTCAAATTCTTTGACACGGTGAAAGCCGTGTGCCAACACATGGGTACGGAGTTCTATATGCTGAAAACATTAAATAATCCCACACTGGTAATGAGAGCTATACTGCGCCTTCAGAATTTGGTAGAGACGTCAGGAGGTAATATTACAGAGACGTGGCCTTGCCAAGAACTTGATGACAGTGAATTTCTTATTGAAGTGATGAATTCGACGTGTACTAAAGATATTCCCCAAAGGATTACATTGGTGAATACCAGTCACAGTGTGTATTTAGATCCGGAAACTAATATAATCAAGAAAACAAGTGTGAAGCTTGACTGCTTTATGGTTGCCAGACCACCGCTCACATTTAAATCGACCGGTTACCTTTACGATACCAACGGTGGACTCTAACGGCAGAACGATATCCACATAGTACCCCTGCATTGGGAGTTCTTTTCCCTCGATTGCCGGAAATTATGTTTCACCCAATTGTCATGTACCAAATCGACGAACTCCTCGATACGGCATTGTTAAACAATATTTATGCTACATACAGCGAACAGCAGAATATTTTAGCAAGTTTTGGCATCTCGAAGGATATGCAAAAGACCGGCCATTTAGCAGAGCGAGCGTCAGCCAATATAGCTCGAGCAGGTTTATTTGGATTCCTCCAAGTGTTTGGTGTCGATTCGTGACAAATGTGGATATTTGCTTGCTGCCGCTATGCAAGCGGTAGAATAATTCGGAAAGTAATTATCTTTCGATTAAATATAGCGACGTAGAGCTTGCTAACGCTTGTTAACGAATCGTCAGTGTGGGACTTCAGATTTAATAAAAACGACGAAAAGCTTGACGAGAATGTTGGCTTTGAAGACTGTACTTAGTCAAATGAAATACTAGGGCTTCACACCGCAGTAGATTCTGTGAGCTCACACACCACTGCCACAGCAGGAACGCAAACGGAAGCAGTTATTGAAACCCCAACCCAAAAATTCTTCGTGTCTTCATCCGTTGCACGAGACCAATGTTGTACCACGATTTCTGCCGTTACTGTCAAGAGTCCAGTAAAACCTGCAAGCGGACATGCTATATCAATAGTGGGATATGTATCCTTGAAGCAATATTAGGAGCTCAAACATTCGAAGAGCCTATGGACGTCACCGATAAACACCCGTATGAAGCAATACTGGGCCGTGATTTTATCAACAATCCCAGCCCTTTTACTGTTTATTACAATAATCAACAATTACAGTTTAATGTGCACTTTGTAAAAATGGGAATAGATGCCAAAAGGAAACAGTGTAATGTCGCATTGATTAAAATAGAAACTATACGTCCTCTGACGGAAGCATCGTGATGGTAAAATCAGCACACAGCCATGAAAAGCCACGAATGATCGTCCCAAATCAGACAGCCACCGCTGATATCATGGTTGCAACGACATTAGTGAACGTAGTGAAGAACAGTCGACTACCAGTCCAGGTAATGAACGTTGGCCTATGTCCTGTGACTTACACAAAGCAAAGCGAATTGCTGTTGAAATGCTATTGCACAATGATCTAATTCAATGTGCTGACCGTCAACGGAATTCTATGGTATCGGAAATTAAATCTCAAGAGCAACTAAACAACAAAGAAGAGGAGATGTCAAAATTCGCAGATTTAGATCTATCAATTTGCACGCAAGAAGTCGCAGAAATTGAAAAATTGCGACGCTTGCTCTACCGCTATAGTGACGTTTTCTCGGAAGGTGATCATGCTTTGGGCACTGCGAAAGATGTAAAAGATGTTATAAACACTGGTTCGGCAGCACTGATTCGACAGAAACCGTAAAGGGCCACATATATAATACACAAATAAACACATAATTGCACAATGAAAATAAAAGCAATACAGAAATGTGGAATCGTCGAACCATATACAAGCGAATGGGCATCACCAATAGTATTAGTAAAAAGAAAGACGGCTCATGGCGCTTTTGCGTAGTTTATTGGAAGCTTAATAACGTTACCAGGCGTGACAGCGAACTATTAAAGTATAAACGACGTAATTGGAAGGCCTGGAAGCGCAAAGTACTTCTGCTCGTTGGATATGCAAAGGGTTATCATCAAATGCAAATGGATGAACATAGAAAGACACAAAAGAGCTTTTGTCGTGTCATGTACGTTTATGTTTAGGAAATTAACTTTCGGTATTACGAATGCTCCAGCAACATTTCAAAGGTTAATGAAATCCGTATTTGTAGGACTGGATTAGAAAATATGCCTTGTGTAACTTGATGACATATTGGTGATGGCGTCAACCCCACCGGAATTATTACGACGATTGGAAGAAGCATTTCAACGATTATGCCTGGCCAACATAAAACTGAAACTGAAGGAATGTCATTTTGTGCAACATACCGTCCCGTACTTGAAACATGTTTTGTCGAGCGTTGGTTACTTTCCAAAATGCGCGAAGGTGAATAAGGTCTCCAAATGGCCCACACCTCGAAACACAAAAGAACTGCAGAGTTTTAGGGGCCTTCCGTCCTGTTGCCGATATTTCATATGGAATTTTGCTAAAATCGCAGGTTCTTTGTATGAGCTATGCAAGAGCAAGAAACGAACCAACTTTTAATGGTCAACAAGTTGTCAGAAGGCTTTCGACCTATTAAAGGATCGAGTGGCGACATAACCAGTACTAACAAATACCGATGCAAACAGACACTAGTGACAAATCGGTTGATGCAGTATTTAGTCAAAGGCAGTCGGATGGCACAGAAAAACCTGCCACATTTGCTGGTCGTGCACTCACCAAAGCGAAATTATATGGTAATAGGGCGTGAAGTGTTGGTCGTTGTGTGGACAATACGTCATTTTTGACCGCATTTGTACGGACAAAAATTCTGCATCGTCAATCAGATCTCCAACCATGAAGGTGGCTATTGACCGTTCGAGACCCAAATGAACGATTATGCCGATGGCGTTTGCTGTTACAGTCCTATGATGTGGAAATTGTACACCGTTCGGACAAAGAAAATCGCAATGCAGATTCCTTATCTCGGTACCCAGAACAGCTGTTCTCAGAGTCCGAACGACATTTGGTGGAAAAATGCAAAGTGTGTACTGATATACTATATTCACAGCATGAATCAGAAGACGCGCACGTGGCACCAATTAATGTCGCAAGTTGTGAAGAACTTGAAAATGAAATACGTCGACTGCAAGACTTTCGGAAACAGTGCAGGGGAACGCTAAGAAAGTGAAGAACTCGAAAGATGGTCTCTACATCAGGGGTTATTGTATCATAAAAGTCCAGTAAGAATTTGAACTTGTGTGTGCCCTTTGTCTATTGTGAACAAGTACTAAATGCATGCCACGATCATCTATTTTAAGTACATCCTGGTGTCAGGAAAACGTTTTGTCAAAGTAGAAACGCGTTATTATTGGTCAATGGTGTATGCCATCAAGCCTGTTGCACCGTGGTGTATGCTGTGTTGCGATATTATGGGACCGTTACCGAAAATAAAACAGAATAACAAATATATCATTGTTTTTATGGATCATTTTACCAAGCGGGTTAAGTGTTTTTGCGTTGGAAGATGCAAAGTCTTTTACAATTTCAAAAATCCAGGTGGTGCAACAGGTGATTTGTAAATTCTATGTAGCACACTGTTTGCCGAGCGACCAGGGTTTTCTTTTGATTTATCAAGTTAACCAGGATGGTTGCAAGTTCCTCGGTGTAAAGACATTGAACACAACCGCTTACCACCCGGTTTACGGTAGAAAGGTGCAGCGCTTTAACAGAACGCTGCAGTTTATCATCAGTTTATATGTCAATAATAATCAGGATAACTGGTATGAGATTTTGCAGTATAGGTGCTTTGTCTATCACAGTAGCGTGCATGTAACTACGGGAGAATCCTCGTTTTTTCTAAATTTTTTGCGCGACCCTGTGTTACCTCTAGACCTGGTGGCGATTCCAAGTCCTTTGCATGAAGACCTAAGCTATTTTATATTCGAGTTAAACGAAAATATGGATGAAGCATGGGAATTGGCCATCGACGTAGCAGAGAAGTCGCAAGGCGGACAAAAGCGTCAACACGACAAGAAAGCACGTGACCTACCATTTGTCGAGAGAGATAGGGTGTATTTGCATGTGCCGATAATAGCAGGAATGTCCAAGAAGCTGGCAAGAAAATGGCTAGGGCCATATAGAATTTTTCAAATTACCGAAGATGGAACCGGTGCAGAAATAGAACCAGTACGCAAGACAACACGGAGCGGGCGACAAAGAGTTCATGTAAAGGGGCTGCAGTGCGGCCCAACCGACCACAAGTCAATCGCCCATTGATGAATGACTGGCGGATCATGAACAACGGCGCGATGTTAATCTGCCGGAAACTATACAATGTTAAACTATATCAGCGGTGGTGTGAAACTAATCTTGGTGAAACTGCGAAGTGAAAGCAATGAATCCGAATCTGGCGGGTGTTAAGACTAGCGACGAGAAAAGGTACGAAAATGCGGCGCGTGAGAATCTCGGTCGATGCCCAAAAACCATAACGCGACAATTGAACTCACGCTATCATGTTAAGTTTGGCCGCAATACGTTAATTGGTGATACCGGTGTCACAGTCTCACCGAAATGCGTTATGCGCAACAATCTCCGCTCATGTGAGCGCTCTAATACATAAGTGACAGGACACAATAAAACGTTGAATATAGTATATATTTTGTGCTTACAATAACAATACATAATCTTTATAACAATAAATTGTTGCATATATGTCACAAACGTACCTTAATTTACATTTTCAATTATTGTTTATTGCAGAAATCTAGTGCTACTGTCTTAAATTGACAACGCGAAGTTTTAAATAATTAAATATTCTAAAGTAATTTAAACATACTTAATAAAATTAACTAATTAAGCTAATGGATGACATCGGTCCACTACTTGAGGATGAATTAGCTGTGGCAACGAATGCTCTCGAAAACTCAGTATTGACTTTATATTAGGTAAAATTGAATTGAATATAATATTAAAACATATTTTACGCTATCGATTATATTGTGTCAGCACCGGAACATGATCGCCACCGAACAATCGAAAAGTCGATTAATCCCAATTATCTCAAATGTCGATTCACAATCAAAGCTCCTGAAGAAAATATGCAATCTCCTCTACTACGTAAGTCTTCCGCTGGCAAAACGAACAGTCAACTGAAGCGGCATCGCAATACCGCTTCGTCAAAAATTACTGTTGGACTAAATAATAAACTCGAACATGCAAAACTTGCTTCAGCAAACATTTGTCATTTAGCTCCAGTAAATGTTGATCATTGGCAATCGATATTTCGTGAGCGGTAGACGAAGACAAAGCTAATTCCGGCTCTAGTGGCTCAACAATGATCTGAGCAGACTAACCAATATGTGCTTTAAGGCACTAACTTTTTGGTGCATGACATAAAACGTTTCCGCTCCGCATATCGCTCTTTGGATCTACATTGGATACGTGACTCGGAAATTTTAGTGTCAACACCCACCTCAGTAGAGAAGAAAATGGCCATCAAAGAAAAGAAATTAACCGCTGTTAAATGCATCAAAATTCCACGTTCCATTCAGGTTAATACGTAAACAAAATCGCCAGATGATCCGCGGAAACATAAGAAACGCGTAAACTTACAATTGCCGACGTTTGTTCACGAGGATAAAAATATCCATGGCAAATCTACGACAAATGCGCCGAAAGAATATATTAAAACCAAAATCAAACAAAATCCGAGAAACGAACAAAATTGTCGTGCGAACGTTTCGATTAGTATTGCTGGAACACTGAAAGTAGCGGCTCAACAACACGATTGAGCTAACGGCGGCTTTGTGGTCGACTACCAACGGTACAAAATTGTACAACATCACTACATGGCCAGTCTACAGCAAAGTCTGGCGGTAAGAAGCGACACCGAGCGGGATAAGCACCAAGGTAGCGTTAAGCGAAGAAGTACGGCAAGCGTTAACTACAAGACTGGAGTGTGCAGCAGTCACACTTGCCGCGGGGGATGCAATGTAATATCAAGCCACAGCAGCAAGCAGCAGCAGCTACTATTGTCGTTATCTGGTGGTTTTTGAAGAGGCAGAATGATTTAGTTTTACAGACAAGAAATTATGTAATTTAAAAAAATTTAGTTTTTTTCTCATTATTCGAGCACAGTCGTAACTGCCAGTTGGAAAGGTCACATTTTTATTCGTATATTTAAGAGGGTTTCCTGAAATCTGGTGTGCCATTCGTAGTGTGTGAATAGTTGGTGTTGTTGCAATAAAACTTGGGACTATTATAAATTGCGCTAAGATTAGCTATTCATTTTTAACTTTATATTTGCTTCGTACACGCACACGACTGCATCCTCAGACTTGTAGCGTACAATACCTACGAATCTATCAAGTTTTCTACTCACACATGAACGCCGACGGTTGATACATCAGAGGTTTCGCGTTCAAACGTCACCTACTCTTTTTGACCGTTTGCGGCTGGTTTCTCAGACGATTAACGTTCAAGCATATTACCAACACTTCTTGAATGCAAGCGGCTGATCACTTCTGTAGAGCATACCATAACTTTTAATTTTGGTAACTTGGAAGTGACATTTATAAAGTGACTTCTACTTCTACAGCGTCAAATTTGCCTGCTACATTCGGAACGTTTACGACCTAATTCGCTAGTAATGGCAAGTTTATCGGCTCATATAGCCTAACTAACACCGTCAACAATATGATATATACAGTACACCATCAATATGTTTAGTTTTACATGGTGTTCAAGACACCACAGTGTTTTCTGTATGGTATCGTACAGTTAAATTCCATGCAGTGATGAGATTATTTTTCGCTTTATAAAGTTACGATGTAGAGCTATGTTTAACGGAAACCCTGGTGTCACATTATTAAACATAGGTGTACGGGATACTATAAACATGCTTAAAAACTTGAAATTTTCCTGATAATTTCACCGTCTTTTTAAAAACTATTTAAAATATAGGCTGTCGACGGCACCATGGTTTACAGTATGTGGTGTCTTTCGACGCTCTCCTTTATGTTAAGTAGTATGTCCTTTGAGTTCCGTGCACCACGGTATGGTCGTTATTATAGTGGGACAGATCTCAAACACTGCTGGCCAATTAATAACATAAAAGGCGCATAATGTTACATACATAACATTGACATACAGTGTCAAAGTTACGTGATTAAATGTGGTAAAATGTACAAATATTAAGTTTGGGAGCAATACACTGCAAAATGGTGCGGAATTTATAATACAAAATGTGGTATTGGTGTAAAAAATCGCATTAGCGATAATCTTTTCTAATGCTATGAGTCCTAACAGATCAGTAATATAGTGAAGCATTAACATCTCAATCGTATAGACATGCATATGTTTTCTGCACAGCGTGTACTTTTTGGCATATTACTTATGGATTAATATAGCCAAAATGTAAACAAATAGGTCATTGTCTCGTGTATAATTTAGCCAAAAATAGCCACTATTAAGATCTGTTATTTCATCGACCAAAAACTCAAATGAAAGCATCATTAAGAGCAAAACGTTGCTTCAAATAATACACGCTAGAAATATAGAATGTTGGTAAAATGGAAATATATTATAAGCCCACACAGTATTTATGCGTTTAGAGCATTTCCATCAAATCGTCAGAGTGAACGTGATGGAGAACGAAATGAAAATTTTCTCATCTGGATAGACCATAGCAATTGAACCCGTGTCTCACCATGCGAAACCCGCGACCCACGGTGACCATCGAAAAAGACGACCCACGCAACCCATGACCCACTACCCATGGTCCCGCCTTGCATTCCTACGCTGAAGACCATGGCTCGGTTATCTAGAGATTAGCACTAATACTTCTTGCGATTCAAGTGTTTGATCCACAAGGTTTTAGGGGTTTCAATAAGCTCACGGTTACAAAAGTTTTGGTGTATATACATCAAACACAAAGCTTGTTACAATTTATTTACACTAAATTAGCAGTTGATGAACCCACGCTCGCTCCATTTCACTCTCACTTGCGAGTTACTGGGTTTACATAAAAATTTGATCATTATTAATCTAATATGCCTTAAAATTTAATAATGGACCTCAAAGCGGGCGCCCGACACTTGTTGTAGTAGTCTCGCTGTAGTCTGCCTAAGCGTAGAATCCGACACTTTAAAACCGCTGCATTGCACATAATGTAGAATCTTAATGCAAATAGAGCGAATTTTCGAAAGAAGAAGGTTTGCGAATGTTAAATTCACGTCGTATTCGTAGCAGTCAAACGTCCATTGGCGGTCGGCCAACCGTAGAGCCGTTGACCATCAGCCAACCAAATATATTCTCTGTTCAGCTGTCGTTTGACCCAAAATTTTGTAGGGAAGCTGAATGCCGGCCATTTGACTCCAAAGCCGGACGTTGCCTAACACTACCTGTTAACACTAGAATATATTCTGTGTGAAATACGCTTATCTATTATTATTCATTCTTGAGCCGTATGAAAACGTTTTAGAAGCGAAATAAACGCTGCAGGTAAGGTTGAGGCTCGTGTGTACCTAGTAAACTGCACAAAATTTGTAATTGTATTGTATTATATTTTAGTACACATACATGCACGAGGTACGAGGTCCAGAAGAAATTGGTCTAGGGAAAGTCACTAAAGGGAATAATTTTCAAAATTTTGCTGGACTAAATATTTTTTGCGCGACTTGGATACGCACCGCGCCCGGAGAAGGGGGCGCGTAGAACGATGCTCACCCCAAAAGGGACGTGGGGTGGCATGGCGTCTTCTATATGAGTACGTATGATTTTACTAATTGCCTGTTGGGTAAACCCAGCAGTATCAAATTATTGTTTTCGTCGTATGTTTATCCAGCAACATATATTCTTAATCCAAACCGACTTGTACAACCAATCCGTAGGTTGTAAATGACAGCAACATTATGTACAATGTGTGTACAAACGATGTGGTTTTGACACTAGTGCTATGTTCTTATTATAAAGAGTTTAATCGGTCTATATCATTACTACATATATCCTGATATATGCCATCAACACTGAGTTATTAAAATTTTAACAAACATAGCTTTACCGCTCACAAGGTTGTGGACGAATCATCGTATAATCAATACATGCCGATGCAGGGGTTCCGTAGGGCTACCCTCGAGGTCCTGCTATAGCTCCGGCATTTACCACCAGACCACACACTGATTCTCCGCATGCCCCGAACCCCTAAATGCTTTCTGTGGCCATGTCACAGTGCCACACCCATTGAGGCCACCCTCCGCCGACGCCTCCGTTATCCCTCCCCCCGAAATGGTCTCCCCCCCGGATCGACCACGGCTACCCCTCTGAGATCTCGGAGTGTCAGGATGTATAAATATAACCCACACTGATTTTGGCCGGAAAAAAGAGTATAGTTCAAGCTCTGCTTGCAAACAAAACGAGAACGAGAAAAAATTGAACATTTAAATATGGAAAAAATGAAGAACTTTTTCCAAATCGTTCAGTAAAATGTTGCAGTATAAATAGCATTTTAACTCCGGATATCGCAGCTTACAATAATCTATCCTGCGGTAAAAGCTGAATAAGTTTATTTCATAATAATGGTAAATGACGATTTCCTAAATTTCTGTCGCTTGCCTACTATCATCCTCGATTCGTGGCCAGTCGTCCATAGCCGCTATTTTCAAGACTTATTCCGTAAACGTGTCATGCACACTTTACGATATGCTATAAAGCTGGAAAGGTATCATAATATTGTTGGTTAATTAATTTGTACATGTAGTTAGGAAACACGCGCAAAGGTAAACAATTTTGAAATTTTTCAGCCGTCTTCAGCGCGCGAGAGTGGCTTGTTGTAGGGCTAAAGAGGGGTCAATATGGTCAGGAGAATCTGAGCCTTTGGGGCTAATTTGCAACATAAGATGGATACCGATCACCTGCCCAAGGTATGAGGGGCTAAAGAATCCGGCTGATCCGTGATTGCCATACGGTTTGATATTTTTTGTATGCTCAGCCTTGATTTCAAATAGTGTTTGTCTCCAGCACATCCAACAATGCAAACTAAGGTTTAATTCATTTAAACACCACACTTTCCACGTATCATATGCTGTCGCCCTAAAGGTCTTTTCCAATATTCTACGCTGTCACCAATAGGACACGTTTTGTCATCCATGTTCAGACATTCTTATGTCCAGTACATCAGCGGTGATGTTTTGCATTAAGCTTCCCGTTCGCTATAGTATAAAGCATACATGCTCATAGGGGTATGCGTGGGTTACCTTCCTGAGGTTAACCCGCCTCTCGTCCGAGCAGCTGGCTGCCTCCCTTACAGGTCAGCCAATCTTCCTGAAGGCGCCGTAAGAGTAGAAAAATACGTGCTTTCCTCACCCAGCAAAGCCGAAGGCCTTTCCAACTCGGAGGATACAGCTACCCACTGGGATCTAAGACCTTGATCTATGTATGGTATAAACCTCGGAGTTTGCAGTATCGCGGCGCCGCAAGACTCTCAGCAATTTACGGAGATAACTCCTTGTGAAACACTTCCAATGTGTGGTATATCGAGCGTTTTAGCGACCAAGTTTCGGCGCCATACAGCAGGACTGGGCTGCCCAAACGTCCAAAACCGGTATCCTGAGTTTTGTTCCAGCTGGCTGTGTTATTTTCTTAAAGGGTTTTCAGATTGGCGAACACAAACAATGCAGTCGGTATCCTGTTTTAGGTGTTTTATCAGGGTACACAGAACTGTGTGGACTGAAACGAGATATGAAAATTGCCAACGTTCTCCAGCTGTTTGCAATCAAGGGAGATGTGTGGTGCATCACAACAACAGTATATAACTTGTTGTAAATGCACTCAGCTACAGTATTTTTGTAGGCAGTCAATTGCGCGTCCCCGCCAGAACCTACGGCAATGTTGTCCTCGTAGTCCATATATGATGTAACCTCAAGTGAAGTTGTAAGTGTGACGCCTGCCGGTGCTTCAGATAGTATGACGTTGACTACTCAGTCAACAGCGTAATTGAACAACACTGGTGTAATTATCGATGATTGCCAGTAGCCAGTTTTGATTTCTTACCCCAGTTTTGACGGCAATGGCACTGAATGTGCGTTGCGAATGCAACTACGCTGAGTGGCTGCTCATGCAGCTGCGGTACTACTTTAAGCTGCTTACTAGGCATTCCTTCGCTTTCTATAATGATGTACAGGCTGGTCCTGTGTTCTCCGAATGTAGTCTTAATAACATCAATGAAGATGATGGGATGTCGGAACGCATGGCGGTTTTGCAGTATATAGTAAGCGTAGTGCTGAGATTTAGTCACTGTGTACATTTTCCTGGTCATTCGCGTGTTAAAAAGTGTCGCACATTTTCGAAGGTATTACTTGCGACAGTTTCTAGGGTCTTAAAACCGTTCATAGAATGGATTTGCTCCGATAGTTTGAGCAATTCGGTGGTCACCTGTTTTGAAAACGAGCAGCATACAGTAGCTGTTCACCGGGAGTTCAGAATTAGGTTTTGACGCCATATCTATGTGTACACACTATAAAGGTGTTTTGTATTATTAATATTACTTCGCCACCGTGTTCAACCATTTCTAGCAGTAGGCTTTCCAGTACTGCCGCATTATGACGCATGTATTTGACAAATTTGTTAAAATTTCTTGGATCATGGGCTGCTTGTTTTTATGATCTTCAGCATACATGCTCATATAGGTAGAGTTCGAGAGGTTACTTCTGAGGCGTCGAATCTGCATCCCTTGCCGCGAAGCGCCCACCATGCCATGTCAAGTGCCATATTGTCCCCGCAGGTTCACAACCGCCGGGCCCTTAGATTCAGGCATTGCCACTTTATGTACCTCAGACAGCGTCTCTGCGGCCCATGTGAAGTTTAGGGGCCGGACGTTATAAGGTTATAAAAAGAACAGATTAGGGCGGGGGTTCGGAGGGCGGCATCCCCCGACTTAGGCTTAGGCTTAGTACATGGCTCATATAGGGACCTTAGTTTAGGCTAAGACTAAGGCTTAGGCTTAGTATATCGAGAACGGCATGGCATGCATTATACTTCCGCCAATAAAGTTCACATGGGCTGCAATTGCATGTCCCCAAGTGCAGTCAACGATGTCCATTTGATCGTGTTATAGTAGCTAGAATATGGTGGTTAAGCGGACCTAATAAAGTTGTCTCTCAAGGTTTCTGTGCGATGCTGTCAATTCAGCTTCGGCTGTCGATCAGACCGTATTGGGTTGGTTGCTAATCTGACCTTCAAACTGGTCGTCAGAAGTGCATGTTTTGTTGGTAACTTAGCGTTCCATTAGCTGCAATATTGGGTGATAGACTGTTTCCAACGATTGACAACAAGGCAGACATCGATTTGATTACGTTTTTTCCTCCATGAGCTAGCGAAGTCTCCAGATGCCTTCGCTCATGTTTGAGGTTAGAACTGGCGATAAACATTTGGCTACCGCCATTGACCTTGCAAGTTCCTAGGCCGAAATTGCTCACTGCAGTATTCGTGTCAATGTGCCGACCAAAATTTTTATTAAAATATCCCAGCACTACATTGATGTCGACTGAGTTGCACTTGCTCATGGTTTCATACAATTGATCGTAGAAATTATCTTTCGCTTCACCTGAGGCATTTTATGTTGGAGTGCAGGCGACAATTTTACGCAGGTAGATTTGAGCGATACACAGGCGATCCCTGTAAGACTCACTCTCTTGTTTCATGCGAAAGTATGGACCCAATTCCACATGGTCCGTTCTAGAGTTTCCGGTGTATATATAATAATCGATAGAGTTTACTTTTCTGCTTAGGGTCTGGATGATTAATGCTTTCCCCAATTGTCACAATTGTCACTCTTTTCCAATTGTACTCCTTTCCAATTATCCCAATTGTCCCAATTATGTCTCTTTCCCAAATGTCACAAATGTCCCAATTATCTCTGTTTCCATATTATCCCAATAGTCTCTTTCCTAATTGTCGCAGTTGTCACAATTGTCTATCTTTTCCGATTGGCGCTTTTGCCTCTTTTCGAATTGTCAAAATTGTCCCAATTATATATCTGTTTCCTAATTATCTCAATAGTCTCCTTCCCAATTGTCGCAATTGGCACAAATGTCTCTCTTTCTCAATTGTCGCAATTGTCTCAATTGTTACTTTGCCAATTGTCTGCCCTTTTCCGATTGTCGCAACTGTCTCAATTGTCACTCTTTGCCTATTGTCCCAATTGTCCCAGTTTCCCAATTATCCAAATGGTCCCAGTCATATCTCTTTCCCAATTGTCACAAATGTTCAAATTATCTCTGTTTCCTTACTCTCCCAAATATCGCAATTGTCTCTCTTTCTAAATTGTTATCATTGCCCCAGTTATCACCTTCCCAATTGTCGCAATTGTCTTAATTGTCACTCTTTGCCTATTGTCCCGATTGTCCCCTTTCACAATTATCCCAATTTTCCCAATTATCTCTCTTTCGCAATTATCACAAATGTCCCGGCCCATGTCAACTTTAGGGGCCGGACGTTGTAACGTTAAAAAAAGAACAGCTTAGAGCGGGGGGTTGGGGGGGCGGCAGCCCCCCATTATCGCAATCTTCCCTGTTGTCTCTCTCCGAATTGTCCAAATTGTCCCAATTATATCTCTGATTCCCAGTTATCCCAATTGTCGCAAGTGTCACAATGATCTTTCTTCTTCACGTGTCGCCACTGTTCAAACTGTCATTTCCCCCATTGTCTCCCTTTCGCAGTTGTTGCATTTGTTCCAATTGCCTCCATTTCTCAATTGTCGCGATTGTCCAGACTGTCACTTTCCTAATTTTCTCTATTTCCCAATTGTCGCAATTGTCCCAATTGTCTTTCTTTTCCAATAATCCAAATGTCGCAATTGTCCAAATTATATCTAATTGTCTCTCTTTCCCAATTGTCGCAACGGCCCCAATTGTCTCTCTTTTTTAATAATCCCAATTGTCGCAATTGTCCAATTATATCTGTTTCAATCACTGACGGAACTTAGACACTGATGGGATAGCATATGTCTTTTAAACGTTTATTATAGCGCATTCACCTACATGATCATAGAGAGAGCAGGTGGATTATTTCCCTTGGGTTCAGACGGACTTCACACCTTGGAGATTCTCAGATCTTCCTAACACGCAGCATGAATCTTCATGAGGTTGTTCAACCATATTTCAAGAGCCGAGGTCGCGTGGAAAATTGTTTCAACAATAGCGTATAAATTTCGATAAAATGGGGGCAAAATTAACAATGTTTTTGGGAAAAAATTTGTACAAATGGGTAGCAAATTGGCAAAAATAGGAAAATATTGACAAACATTTGGAAAATTTAGCGTCTCCAAAAAAATTTCGAAAATTTATCCCCTTCTGACAACTTCCCTTCCCCGCCCATTGGCAGATCCCCCTGTGCCGGAGCATCGCTATCCCAGACGACTTCTGACCCTGGCCATGTATACGCATGCAGTTGTTTGACAACAACCCACTGCGATGTGGCGTGATACATAAACTATAAATTCGACGTGTATGTTGTAAAATTGGATGAGTACAGTTTGATTCTGATACAACCTGATTCAGAAACAATATGTCAAACCTTTTAGGCAGAGTCAATAAATTTTGACTCATCCGGTTAGTTAATTTTTGCCTTGGTTTTGACCAATTTCACACTTTATCAATCAAGATAAAATTTTACTCATTTACCATACATGCCGGCAGGAGGGTAGGGGGTGACCCCCCCTCCCCCCCCCGAGGTCGGAAAGCCAGGCGGGTACCCACCCCGCCCCCGAAGTGGGCTTGGCGGCTTGACGAGTTTCGAAGTGGCTCCTTAGTTCAAAAACCTATAAGAACAATGATATGCGTGATATATATGTGTAACAGCCCGAAATTTTCTGAATTCGTAATGCGGACAAAATGCAACAAAATTCATAGGGAATAGAGGGAATGGACGATCGGATACCGGTGGAGTGTGGCCTCCATATGAATTGATATAATTGTGTAGCATTGTATTGATTATAAAAAATAAACAATTGTATTTCATTTGTGTTATACTTGTAAGGTCACACTCCACCACCCGAAAGTGCACGGGGTGATTTCAGCACCGAACGTGAAAGAGAGGACAACGGTTAGGGGTGTCCGGTCAATCCTCGCGAAAATATTGATCGATGTTATCTATCGTGTGTAATATGTTTTGTATAATATATTTGCCTTACGGGACGGGTGTGCGCTCGGAGGGGCCGGGAACCGACGAATGTTAGTAGATAGAAAATAGTGGTTTTGCCACCCCACCGGTGGGGACCAGTGGTGGTGAGTCATGTGTTGGGCATTACTCTTATTTATAGGTATATATGGGTATATATGTTTAGCATACATGCATACGTATAGATGTTTATTGTATATATAAATACAGACATGCAAAGTAGTATAGTAGGGGGAATACGAACAACGAGGATTTGAGGATTCATTCACCTTCATTTTTCCAGAAAAATTTTAATTTTTTGTTCGGGGTCATTAGCGGGGTACCGGGTTGTACGGGGTCATATGGTGGTGCTGGGTTGTACCATGGTGTCAGCGTGTGCCGGGTACTTGTTCCAAGGATATTATATCACGAATGTATATATATATATATATATATATATATATATACATACATATATGTATATTGCAAGTATGGTGATAGATACAAACGTTTCGGCCGTACCAAGGGCCTCATCAGGCGGCTGTAGGCTACCGCTACGTTTTTTCTTTATTATTACACAATAATACAAATGAAGTATAATATATACATACACATCCAACATATAAAGTATAAATATTAACATATACAAATGAAGTATAATATATACATACACACACAACATATAAAATATAAATATTAACATACACAATATCTTTATTTATTCCCTTTTAGCACCCTGTTGATGCACCAATTGATATTTTCGTCGCCGCACATGAACTGGGTGGTCGTAAACGATTGCCGTTATGACTACATTGCCTTCTGTCACCACACATAATATGCAACCTGGTTCACCCGTCCATCCTCGATACCCAATGGCTTTGTTGAATGTTTTGAAGTGCTCCACCCGATTATCGTGCCGCTCGAAGTGATCATCGCCGTTGTACACCGTTTCGTAGATATTTGCCTTGTAATCGTTTATGAGCCGTGAATTTCCACTTGCAACATGACCGATATGACCATATACAAAGTGTTTACTGAAGTGGAGAAACATGACAGACTGTTCTCGATGAATGAAAGTGTAAACTGATTTAATAAACCGGTATATATAAACATGTTCTCCCCACCAGCGCGTGGTTTTGCATATTCACCGACGAGCGGGTGGTGCTGGATGAGGGTATATAAGAGCGTGGATATTAAAATATGTTCATTCTTAGGTTTGCTTTCGTCAAGATTGGTTGCGTTTAACGCGATCTATTTTCAGATTTATCATTAATACGCGGTAATAATTTCTTAAAAGCAATGGCATTCATATGCAACGTATGTAATATGAAGTTCACGCGACGTGAACATATGGCTCGTCATTTCAATACCGTTCACGAAGCGATGGATATTAAATGTGATCAATGTAAAATGAGGTTTAGTCGCAAGGATGCACTCACTCGACACATCAAGCGGTGGCATGGACAACAAACAAATGGTGCATGTGGTGGTCCACCACCCAAAGCAACGACCAAGCGTTCAATTGGCAATGTGGAGGGTGGATCATCATTCAAAGCGAGACGCATCGAAGACGATCTAATAGTGATGACGAATGGTTGCAAGCAGCAGTCAATGTTCGTGGAAGAAACAGACACCGTCAATCTACATCAATGGATCAAAGCTCTCGAAGTATATGTTCGGAGCTACTACATTGTACCAAAACGTGTCGTCAAAGACCTCAGCGTGTTCCTCAAGGATTCGCGTTCAACAACGGAAAAGTTAGTACACCAAGAACGAGGTCGAGGCATCAAATTATGGATTAATGTCGAGTGCACACTATAAAAATTGGATGATTCACAACTTACGGCTCATTTTAGCTGTAAAGTGCGGATCATACTTCCAGGCTCCAATGTTTCCAACGAAGTTACCGACGTCTTCAGCGAATTGGTGAAAAAGTTCGAGGAATTCGAAGCACGCGGTTCCGGTTGGGTTCTTCAAGAGGTGCGGCATGCAGATGTGCATATGAGCATTTACCGACCGCTGCGAGGATCATCGTACAAGGATTTACCGCAGTCGATTCGAAATAAACATGCGGTACTCAACGTTCAAAACAACGACAACAAATGTTTTCTATGGTCAATATTGGCGGCACTACACCCTATAGATCGAAAGCAACACCCAGAACGCGTCAGCAATTATCAAAAACATATGGACGATCTTAATATGGAAGGAATCACGTACCCAGTAACACTTCAAGATGTCCCTCGATTCGAGCGGCAGAACAACATCGCAATTAACGTCTATGGTTTGGAGGACGATGGCGTCATATACCCCCTATTTATATCAAACACTCAACATGAAAAATATGTGCATCTTCTACTATTATGCAACAATCATTATTGCTTAGTGCGCAGCTTGGACGCTCTCTTATTTGATCAGAGGAACTATGAACACAAGAAATTTTATTGTAGCAGGTGTTTACTTCCATGTTATACTAAACAACAACGGGACGAGCACATGCAGCGATGTCGAAACAATCAACCAACTCGAGTAGAAGTACCCCCAAGCAACTCAAAACTCGAGTTCAGCAATCTACATCGTATGCAGCGAGCACCCTACATTATTTATGCTGATTTCGAGTGTATTCTCTAAAAGATTGACACTACCGAACCCACACCCTCAAAATCATACACGAACGCTTATGAATGTCATACCCCATGTGGATTTGGACTATTAGAGGCGTTTGGTTGTTGCAACGGTATGTTGGAGATTGGGGAACCCATTATATATCGAGGCGAGGACGTGGTCAAGAATTTCCTCCAGCAAGTAATCAAATTGGCGACGATATATCAACAAAAGTATATGTATCACCAGAAGTCTATCATAATGACGGACGAAGATTGCATAAATCACCGAAATGCAACAATGTGTTACTTATGAGGTAGACGGTTAAAGCAGGGTGACAAGGCAAAAGATCATTGTCATCTATGTGGACGTTACCGTGGTGCGGCACATCTTAAGTGCAACATAGGCTATCGACTAAGTCGTGATGTTACAGTGCTATTGCACAATCTACGGCGTTACGACGGTCATCTCATTATGCAAGAAATCGGAGCGATATGCAAGCAGATGGGTCTTGAAATAGAATGTATTGCAAAGGGACTGGAAGACTATATGACGTTCAGTATCAAAAGCAAATGGAAGAAGGTAATAAAAAACCGGCAATGTAGAGGCGGTCAAAGTCATGGTTGTAAAAACCCATTCATAATGGATGAAGCAGATGAAGATTGCGATGATGATGACGAATGTTGGGATGAACATGCAGATGGCATAGACTTTATTTTGGGAAACGATGACGACGATGGGGATGAAGACAAGATTGGATGGAAAATTCGCTTTATCGACACAATTCAATTTCTACCCTCATCACTTCAAACACTTACAGACAATCTCAAGAAGAAAAATATGAATGCGTTCACGGCAACCAGAAAAACGTTCGGTAACAAAGTCGATCTCATTCTTCGTAAAGGAGTATACCCGT